>VWZT01012161.1:525012-607569 GCA_013397055.1 Pachycephala philippinensis
AAAAAAAAAAAAAAAAAAAAAGGTGAGTAGAGCCCTTGTTCTGAAAGAGACTTAGGCAAACAACCAGCAGAAAACCATCACAACCAGCACTCCTGCTGTTTGAGCATTTGTCAGTCCCTGGAAGCTGTTGTTGCTGAAGGCTGGCAGTTTTGCTACATGCTGTATTTAGCTCCAGCTTACAGTCTTACATGCCATCAGCCCCAAGGCAAGACTACACATTTGCTAGCTGCACTTGAGCAGTCCTCCTCAGCTTGAACTCAAGCACTTGTTTTATGACCTTACTAGGTCTGGGTTGGCAAGGCCCTGGCGCTTGTTCACGTGGATTTACAGGGGAGGCTTGATGCTCAGAGGGAAGTGGCATTGTTTCTGGAGAAAACAATCTGGACTAATAGGGTAAGGACAGATCAGACATGACATTGTCAGCAAGACATGGGAGCTGATGCCACTAGGGTGGTGTTTTAAATATACTCTTACACGGTTTATTTGCAAAGAACGAACATAATGCTCCAAGAGATGAAGAACTCCACCTGCTCTAGAGATGTAGCTATAGCAACCTCCACATGATTACATTGCTAATCTGCAGGTGTTGAAGAGGCATAGATAGATGCTGTTGAGTAATTCAGCTTCAAATAGATACTTTGATCTGCATAACAGCTTGCATTCATGTCCCAAATATGGATCATTTCCAGTTCTGCAACTCTTCTTTATAAAAGCAACATTCCTATTCTTTCTTTTGTAAGAGGAGTCTTAAAACTTGCCCATGGTATCTAACAAGATAATCAGCTCCCACACTTTTGGGTGGGGCAGGAGCAAGGGGAAAATAAACCTTTTCACTGCCGAAAATGCCCAAATTATTTGTTGCATGTTTTGTCTGAGTGACTCCTCAATGGGAACATAACCAAACAAAAGACAAAACTTGTTCTACTTTCCTATATACATGACAAATGAATTCCATCTTCACATTAAAGACTCTCTATTCCACTGCAGACTCTGGCAGCAGTGTCTGAGCATGTACCAGATCAGGTCATGCTTCATTAGCAGCCACAACACTGTTAAGAACATCAAGCTAAAGTCTGTCCTGCTTTACTCTCCACAAGGTGCCATTGAACTTGGTGGGTTGCCTGGGATGGAAGTCAAGGCAGAATATGGCTCACCATCAAACAGCTCCAAAGGAACCGGGACCTTTGATAGGCAAAATCTGCAATTCACTGATTCAATAAAAGAAAGGAATTAAAGAGCTCCAAGAGAAAAACGACCCTTCATTGTATTCCCTGCCAATCTGCTGGAGCACTCCTTTGAAAGGGTAGTTCAGCCACACACTCATCATTTCATGAAAGCTGGTTAAGGGCATTTGATGAAGCCTCTAATGTCTGTATCATATGCCCCTTTCCTTCTTTTCCTTTTTTTATTTTTTTGTCACTGAACATCCCACAGCCCAGTTGCTCCCCTCACTTCCTGAAGCACTTATACTGCCCTGCTTCCTGTCCCCGTTTCATTTTTGGCTTCACAGGTTTCTGCACAATCACCTTAGTTATTTACCTGAATGACTTTTCTGTGTGAAAGAACAACAAATTAAAACAGAAAAGCCATTTGAGATTCACTGGTCAATGTTAAAAGCTTGCCTTTCATATGAAGACCATGCATGTGACAGTGAAGTGGACCATGGCACAAGACCTGACTGTTCTGTCCACGAGAACCTTTCTCGTCTCTTGCCTAGGATGCAGATCTTTCAGAAAACGCTCTCTTGTTGACAAATTCAGACTTTCTTCATTCTTTCCCACAGGTCCCACCGCCTTTCTGCTGCCTTCTCTCCTGCCTCACTGACCCCCTGCCCCATCTCTGTGTCCTGCGCTTCGTCACAGCCCCAGCCCTCTTGCACCCACTGCCCTGGCCATCGGGGCTACCCCTGCCACCAGGAGCCAACAGGCTCCTCCACCTTCCACTCTGGAAGTCATTTCAGACTCTGTCCCTGGCTCCTCTGGCTTTTCCTTAGTGCCACCCATCAGTGTGTGACCCTGGCAGTGGGGGTTACTCACCCTTTGCAGGGTTAGGGGACAGCTGGAGAGGGGAATCACAGAATCTGTCTTGGATGAAGGGAAGGAGCACATTGGCTTTTGTTGTGCTGGTCCTGGGTCTCCTGCACGCTCAAGCCTTGTGCACTGAAGAGACTGGTCCTGCCTGGTTACACTCTGGTAACCACATTTTCCACCTCAGGGGGTCAGGCTGAAATCATAAACTCCCTCTCTGTATGGCCATGTTAATTATACCCCTCTCTTCTCACTCCTTATTAATTAAATTTTCCATTAATTTCTCCAGTACTCTGCCTGATATTGATATCAAGTAAACTTGACTATATTTACCTACATGTTTTCATTTATCTCTGAATTTTTACACAGTATTGACACTGAACTATGAGAATGTCCTTATCATTAAAAATATTAATATTAATATAAAAAATTTACATACACAAGCTGAAAATACCTTTCATTGACTCTTGTGGGCCAATTTTGTGGACCTTCCAACTTAAAAAATGGGTTAACCCTAGTGAAAATTGTTCAATATCTTTCTTAATTAGTAATATGTCAGAAAATACATTATTCCAAATAGCAGAAATAATTGTTGAACAGTTTGGGGGTTTTCTTCATTGTTATTAATGACTGGGCTGTCTTCAGCTACTAATGAGTCTATGGCATTGATAGTTTTTCTGCTATTATTTATATGTTTTCAAGAAACTCCTTCTTCTTAAACAAAGTCTGACCAGCCATGAAGTTTTTTCTGATGTCTTTAGTATCCTTTATCAATTTTCTACACCTCATAAACTCTTATTTATATGGATTTTTATTACCTCCCCCTTTTTGCCATATGTTGCATATTGCTTTTTAATTCATTATTCCTGCCTTCATTCTTCCACTGAAAGAGAATGTACTTTTCACCAATATTATTCAGCTCCTTTACTGTGAAGTAATGGCTTTTTGGCCATTTAATATGTGCTTCTGCCTAACAATTTTTTACACTCAGTTTCACTTGTAACTTTTCCAGTTTGGGAAACTAGTGTCTAACTATTGAGTGTGTGTGGCACTTGGAGTTACACAGCTCACCAGGGCAGTGATGGCAGCCTGTTCTTCCTGCTTCAGCACAGTTTTCCATGCTGAGGGAGGACACCAATCTGCCCCAGGACTGAGGCTGCAAAGGATCTCCCCTCTCTGAAGGACACTGTTTTGGTTTCATAGATTTGCTGCCTCTGATGTGCTGTGCCCACCATCCCCAAACCAGCAATGGTATAGGTGGGGGATGTGCCACCTTTCCCTCTTACAGCCCTGCCCTGCCCAGGCAGATTTCACCCACCACTTTTAACATTGCCATCATACAGAGCTTCCCAGGTGGTTTCAGTAGGCCACTTATATTGGATTTCTTCCCATCAGGGATTACTTTCATTTCCTCCTGCTTGTTTCCCGAACTTTTCTTATTTGTCTGTAAATGCGTGGAAAACAAGGACTCTGATGCCAGAGAAGATGGGAGGGGGTCTCTGGTCAAATAGGAACCCCTGACCCACAGAGACCCATGGGAATGGGAAGCCTGGAGGGAGAAAGAGGCTGGCTCAGAGGTCAGGACAGGGCTGAACAGAACACTGCTTTTTAATCCTCTGCCTGGACTGTGAGACTTATCCTTCCTCCCGAATTGCTTTTGAGCTGTATTGCTCCCAGATGTGCAGAAGTGTTTTAGTGAGCCCAAATAGCCTCTCAGTTATCTAGCTGAGAGGGAAATGTCATATATTGCTGGAGGAAAATCTTAACTTTCTCTCTGTATGTGCATGCTAGTCCATAGCAGAAATAGTTCCATCTACAAAAACATTATTTTGGGAATCAAAATCAGCACTTTTTTTTGTTTGAATGTGCTATTTTTCACTTTGCTAGGCACTTCAAGTGCAAGGTCATGTGGCAAATCATTACACGAGCAATGTTTATCTCTGTTTGAGGAATTCTGTCAAGAATTGATTTGAAAAAGGTTTGGGTAGTGCCTTTTTGTTTTTTGTCAACAGCTCCATTCTTCAAAGCCTATTTATGCAAAATCATTTGTTGCACAGGTATTTTCATTCTAATTGTAGAAAGAGGCCTTGGCGAAAAAAAAAAAAAGGAAGAATGCCAATATTTTTGAAGCAGGAATAGTAATTTTTAAAATTTTAATGTTATCTTGTGTCACATCCACACCCATGGATTCTATTGGAATAGAATAGAATTGTTGTTTAGAGAGACCCCTGGGGACCACTTGGGCAAGCCTGGTTGTGGAAGCTGGGGCAGCATCAACCCAGGTCAGTCCAGCCTATGCACTCACACACACCACAAACACACACACACATCTCTGTCCCTGTGTGCGTGCACTTACACACCAAATGACAACTTTTATTGGCCTTCTCTATTTTTACTGGCCTTTAAAGGCTTACACAGGTTGCCGTATCTTAGAAATACAGCTTTTAACACCAGCTGGTTTGAGTCTGCTAAGTGTTTTATCTGGCAGATTAGATTACACACCCTAGGGAAGAGAGCGACTTAACCACGTTGTGCAGCAGGTAAAGTGCTTTGGGGTCTGTGTTGTGTCATTAAGACCAATATGAGGAAGCAGCAAGACTTATCTTAATCTTGCTGATTGCCTCAATTAACACAGTCCCTATAGTGTCCTCCTTGATATCTAATCCCCGCAGTTTCTTGTTCTGTATTTTGCTCTGACAATGTTATCAGATCATTGCTAAGGGTATAAAAGCACATATTAAGTAAGCAAGGATGTGGTAGTTATTTAGAGAAGCCACATGCTTAATTAGCATGGAAATCAAGCAATGGACTATTAAGTCTTTTGTGTACGGCAAGAAATGTACTAGATATGGGCCCTAAAAATAAAAATTAAAAAAAAAAAAAAAAAAAGGAAGGAAAAATACACAGGAAAGAAGGGTAATTATGAGCAGAATTCAAAAGCTATGCCATTCATAACAACCTGTCTACTCTTGGCAATCACTTTCATCATTTGAAAATAACTCATACACAGCAACATAAGCAAGCAGCAAAAAAAGAGGGGGGTTGTCCTCCCACATCTCACACATCCAAGATGTAGTGAAATTATCTCTTACACTCATGGGACTTTTCCTTATTCCTGAGGGTAGTCTCTACTTCCAGAGAAGCCCTGAGTGCATTTCTCAGTCATGCAAAGACAAATAAACATGAAGATTTAGATCTAGGGAACTTGATGGAATGATAACCTATATCTTTCCAGCCAATTCTGCAGGTGATGCCTAGCATAAAGATTGCTGTGTTAAGGAAAAAAAAAAACAACAACCCTAGCTGAGAATAAAAGTCAGTTTGGGAGGCTGACAACCTTGAACTGGCAATGAGTGCTGCTACCAGAAGCAATCCCGTGGCTGAAATTGCTTTCTGCTCTCTGATGTGCCATCTGATGCTCTGGACAGCTTTCAACAAGTGTCCCAGGGCCAGGATGCTGTGGTGAGTGAGCACGACCATCACAGCAAGAGCACCTGCGGGCCCTTCCCAGGGCAGCAGGGAGGCGGGCAGCACTCCTGCTCCCTGCGGGCACCCTGCATTCAAACCTCATCTTGAGGATTACGTCCCCGCCAGCACGAACTCTCTTTCCTCTGAAGGCTCAAAATGAGAGCCCCTAGTTAAGAGATTTTCCTTCTTTTTTCTTTTACTCCTCATGCCATCTTACCCACAGTGTGAAATACAATGGATCATGTTTTGGAGAAGAATGGTGGAGAGTGAAATGTTCATTTCAAACCCTGCATATTTAATCATGTCAATCCCTAAATATTTTATCTGGATCAATCTTTTATATCAGTTCAGCACTCACTGGCTCGCTGGGCAACTGCCATGCAAGAGCACAGCAGAGGCTCTGATGGTGAACGACTGCTGTGAAGACTTTTTCCTCCCTTCTTTCCTCTGCCAAAATTTTAAGGTACCTACACCTGTTTCTGAGCCAGGAAACGCACTCTGTCTTTTGTATTGCCTTTCCTAAGTGACTTCCTGACTGTATGTTACAGAGAGATGCCAGGGCAGCACCAAAAAGAAATATTTCTGGAAGAGAAGCAGATCTCTGCTAGTGTAAGAATATCCCATCCTTGCTGCTCACAATGCAAACAACACTTCATTTGCATTTCTGTGGTTTAAATGTAAATGGTCTAAGATAAGTCATTGTCAGACTCCTGTAAATATTGATGACTGCTCCGGGACCTGGTTTGTAACCATTTCTTTCTCTTCTGTCACAATCTGAGCGCAACATATTAGCAGAGATGTGGATGGAGCTTCTGGGAGGGAAAAGAATAGCTTTGCTTAGTGGGTGACAGCAAAAGAAAAGTAGGAACTTAGGGAGGAAAATTTCCAGATGAATAATGAATTGAGCAAGGTTGGAGACTGGTGAATCTTAATTAGAAATCTGACATATCATCGGCCTCCTGCCTTTGTGCTCGCTGCATTCAGAGGGATGCTCGGTACCAGCCACATGTCCGTGTGTTCCCCTCCTCTTGGTGACTGTAATGCCAGTGAGGGAGCCTGTTGTGGGACCAGGTGAGATGCAGCCACCCAGGCTGGGGACAACACTACTGCTTTCCTCATGCAGACGAAAGGACAGAAGAAAGTGCCAGCAAAAATGATGGCAAAAGGTGACTCAGTGGCCACCCCACCTCCCTCCAGAGAATATCAGCAGGTCTGGTGAATTGTATTCAGCTTGTCTATTGTGAATAGATCCTGACACATCTTCTTTCTGTTTTTATTTTTTTTCCTAATGACAGTTTCAATACTTCTATCTAAGATGTCTCGGTGAAGTGCCTGAAGTTACAGAGGAGGGAGAGAGAACATCAATCTGCATCTGCTCTCTCCTGCAGAGAGTTGTCATCAGTCATCTTGTCTGGACTAGCAGGTGAGGGACAGTATGGCCCAAAGGGCAGCCCCGGAACAAGGAGGCAGGTGAGGTTCTCCCAGACTGTGCTATGAGAAGGTCACGTCCTTGGGCCTCAGTTTCTCCAACTCTAAAATGAGAAAAACACTTATTGTTCCAATTTATTTCATGTCTTAGAGGAAAAGTACTCAGTAAGTGCTATGGTTTATTATTCTAATGTGACTGTAAAATCATGATGTCTTTATTACAAAATGATCTTTAAAACATGAAGCATTAGGATGGTGACTGAAATCATTAGTATCAAATTGTTCTGCTTTTGCCCTGTCACATTGATACTTCAAAGTAAAATTGTCCTGTGGGCGTTTGTAAGATTTTATGAGGATAACTTGTCTTTTCAAACCTTGTTCAGGAGGGCAAAAAAAGCCTCCAGATGTTTTCTTAATGAAAAAGGACTAAGGTTTCTGCCTGCTTAATTCTGAAGCTGTCCTTTAATATTTAAATTCCAAACCCGTTAACAATCAACGTGATGAACAATCAACAGGATGAAAATGAGTCTCCAATTGTTCAGAAGGGGTGCAGGCAGATGTCCCCACACCTTGGTCCCATCCAAGGCTGTTGAGCTCACTGAGACATTGAAGGGGGGAATGCCGTGGTGCCCCATCCCTCCCTCTGCCTGCAGAAAGGGAGTGAAGGTGTCTCTGCTCTCTGGTGTGAGTGTCTGCTGGCAGGGGCCATGTTTCTCTGCTGCTTTGGGGTGCCTGACACCTAGCACAGGGCAGCCACATCCATGCCACAGTCTTGGGTACGACCACTGCAGAAATACAGCACAAACAAGATGGCACCATGCACTGCACAGCTGCTGGGCTTGTAAAGTGTCTGGTTCTCCAGAACTGCCCTATCTTCTCTGTCTCACAGGCTGTGTTACCACCAGCTTAACCAGGGCTTGACTCCTTGTGCTGCCCCTCCATCCTCTTTCAGGCTGGACTGCATTGCAAAATCGCGTTTCCTCTTCTGACAGAAAGTCCAAAGGAGTTTCAGCTGTCTCGGTGAGGGCACTCTGCTACGTGGGGACACACCAGGAACAGCTTTTTTCCATCAACAGCTCCACTGGAGCAACTTTCTCACTCTCCTTCAACTTGTCATTCCTGGATCTTTCCTTTCCTTGCACACACATTTTGCAGATCGTGAACATGCTTGTGGTTGCCTATGGTTGCCCTATTTTGACCCAGTCCACAAGTGCCAGGAGGGAAGATTTCTTCACCTTTTTTCTTTCAGCCTAGCTATTTAGCAAAAACTGCTACTGGCAAATGTGTTTATTTGCTTTTTCACTCCCTTTTCTTTCCCTGCCAGTTCTCCCAAATGACCTTGGGATTTGCTAGGCAGTTTCCAAACAATTTTGATCAAATGAAAGTGGCTTCAAATGCTACAAATATAACAATGAATTAAATATGTCTGGAGCTGTTCCCTGGCACAGAACAGTTCTTTCTTGCCCATGTGATTCAACAACTGTTTCCCAACACTGTGTATTTGGAATGGTCCTGAGCTTGACTCTTACATCTTGTCCAGGAATTGATGGATGGGTGCTGGTCAGCACAGGCCAAACTGGGGTAAGGGGTCACAACCATTGTGTGCTGTATACATGACAGCATGTCCATAGCCACATCTTAGATTTCTCAGACTGATGTATTCAATGGATATGCCTGAAAATCAAGCAGAGGTGAAAGCCAGATAGCAGAAAGCCAGGAATCTACACCAAGTCATCTCCTGACATTGGAGAGCCTGGACACAGGACAGCCTCACAACAAACTTGATTTCATCAGCTCAGGAATGAGGTGGTAGTGATTGTGAATGGAGATGCTCCAGGTCTTTGTGGACGGGCTGAGCCAGGGCCATTTGCTTGTACAGCACTGCCCATGATTGCTTCAGAAAATGTGTGGGAAAGCGCTGTTCCCAGGCCTTCACATCAAAAATTTAACAAGGTCACTGGTTGTGTGCTGGGCAAAGGAGCCACCTCACTGTCCCCTCTATCACAAGGTCTTGGACTGAGCCCTAGATGGTGTGATAGAGGTCACAGAATGTGCTTTTCCCAAGCAATGATGCAGCTAGTCCTGATTTAAATGGAAAGAGCCTCTAATGGGCTGTAATCCCACCATCATCTGGAGTGGGAAGTACCTGTGGCCCCCGAAGAAGTGCAACCCAGAGGGACTGCACAAGGCTGGCAGAGGGATCTGGTTTTGAAGTATCTGAACTACAGAGGACATCCCACAGGCAAAGCTGGGGACCACAGCAAGTCACCAGGTACTGGGCAGGAAGAGACAAGGGCTTCTGCCTTTAACTCTTCCTAAGGATTCCACAAATTCTGGCTCCACAATCAGATTTTCAAAATCCACACGAGCAATTTTGAACAGGTTTGCGATACACAGCAACACCTGTAAATTTAATGTCACAAGTGAAGTCCAGTGAAGGAACGACCACTATGGCTCTGAAGCAGCTATTGGGTATCACTACTGCCTAGTTTTATGGCAAACAAGTCCATTAGCATTTAAATTTATTCTTAAGTATTTTCGTAGAAATTCACAGCAATATAAGCCTTAAATCCAGGACTGGTAATATTTTGATTTTTATGTCTAATTTTAGATTTCGTTTTTAGTCTGATAGATTGCAATTATAAGGCCATGAAATTTCAGAGAGCTGCTTTAAAATGCACAGATTTGTGTTTTGCCTTTAATGAGTAAAAGAAAAAAGAAAAAAAAGGAAGTAAGAATTATCCCATGTCCCTATGCAAAACTGATGCCAAATCCTGATATTCTTGGACATAAACCTCTCATACGTTCTAGTTACATGGCAATAGTCTTTGCCTCTTTCAGCTGAGTACTTCAGGTCATTAGTTTCTCTGATAAATTTCTCCACCCACTCTGGAAGCATTAAAAAATTGTTTCATATGGGTACAAAAAGGCAAAACTCAGCATAAGCCAAACCTGTGTGGCTTCTCACTGACCTTTGTGATTGGGAGTATGTTTTCGCTACATTTATTTGATCCTGGTAGTTAATGTCACCTCATGTAAATCCTTAAGAGTTTTGTGATTTTGAGAGGTGGGATTTCTCCAGATGTGTTTTCCATGGCTGAGAACTCTGCTGCCATTTACGTGGGTCACAACTGAAACGCGAGAATCTTCAGAGACCAACAAGTTAACAAATGGACACTTAGCAACACTGCTCCTCTGCTTGAATCTGTATTTAATTAGCTCGAGGAAGACATAAAGGCTGCTTTTTCAGGTGTGAGTTGCTACAAGACCCTGGGGGAAAGAAAGAAACTATTTAAGGGAAGGAAGTGCTTGTGCTATTACAGCCACAGAAGGCTGACTTCTCCCAGTCCTGCCCTGTTGCCAAGTGCTGGTAATGTTGTACGTGAAACACCCCTCCTCAGGCTTCTGCAGGAGCTCTAATGGGGAAACCATTTTAGGTGAGGAAGTACCACAACACTGACAATCCCACATCTTCGGTATTTCATTAAAAATGAAAAGAAATGCTTGAAAACATTCTGTCCGAGTATTAGTAAAGACATCTGGTTTTGGTGTGAGAAAGGCTTAGCCAAGCTCTACATGTTTCTTATCCATGTAACAAACATTGCTGCAGGGAATGTAAGAGCAGAGAGAAATTACTGCCACGGAATTTTATTTTACTGAGATAAATCTTCTATACAAAGGGTGTGTTTCTCTTCACCAATAAAAGTTTGACTATGAACTGAATGTCAACAGTTCAGCAGAGTGCATTTCACTAAGTGCTAAATTTGCTTTCTTGCCAAGAACATGTTATCTGTTGATTAAAACATCAGGCCACTTACACTGTGTTTGATACTGCATCAAAGGGGACACTGCACAGCCGAGACATGCACATTTCCTCTCCCACACTTCCTTTACAAAACACACTGTACTTGTAAAAATCACGGTTAAAAACCCAGAAAGTTATGTGAAGAAACAAGGTTAAATCAAAAACAATCAAAACATCTTGATGTGACTTAAACTCAAGGTTACACCCAGGTGTTCCAGGCCATTCAATGTAATCCATGACTGACCCTTTGAAAAGGAGCTGATCCAAATGGGACTGTGAATTTTGCATCTTTGACTACCTACATAGTTTGTTATGAAATATAATCCATTTATTTCCATGAACCCAATCCAACTTCCAGTACAGTCAACAGAAACCTCACTACTGACTTCAAAACCAAAGCCTATCGCATTACCCCAAAAAAGAAAAAAAGCCAAACAAAACAAACAAAACAAAAATAATCAAATGAATGATGGATTGTTCTGTCTCCACAGAGCACAAAGTGGCTTCAGTTTTAATTCTCACACTTCAACTTTACCACCCAAACCTGTCTGTTTTGTGCATGTAGTGGAATGTCATATTTATTAAACCATTTTTCATAGCTGTGCCAGGGCAATAATGCAAAAACAAAACCAAGTGTAGGCTTGTGCATGACTGACACCACAATTCTGGTTCTATGCTCAGGGCTTCATGCAGACAGGTGCAGGGACCAAGATGAGTGTTCTGTGATTTTAACCAGGGTTAGACTAGGCCCTTCACTTTGAGTATGCCTTTGTCAAACAGTTCCTAAAATCAGACAGCTGAGCTCTTTCAGTGCTAACATTTCCCTCATCCAGAGATGTCTGACACTGGTTGTACAAGGCTTCCTGCTCTCACAGCCCCGTGAGAGGGCTGGGAAGCAACTAAATGTGTCAGAAGGAAAGCTTGTGGAGGTGCTTCCACACCCCAAACTAAGATGAAGCAGTCCCCTTGCTAAGTGTAGCCAGAGTGATTTGACCATAAAAGAGCTGCTACTATCTACCTAAATGATCTTGCTAATATCTCTTTCTTTCAGTGACTACATCCTTTTATATCTTATATAGCTGGTGAACCAAATGCATAAACCTTTTCTCCTGATAGCCCATTAGGTATGCTTTTGAGGTACAACCTCAGTAATTACTTCCTTCCAATGTAATTGTATTTTAATTACACATTTAAGGCCAAATTCCTTCCTCATCCATCCCAACTAAAACTCTCTGAAACCTTATTAATTTTAATTAAGTAGGAGTTGATGCAAAATTTCCAAGTGCTCAATTTTGCATTAAAAGTTTCAAATTCATTTAAACATTGATTTAATTTCCACAAGCACTTCAGTTGGTAGTGTGCTCCCTCGTTCAGTCTTTCGGAGCAATAACACGAAATATAGGAAACATAAAGTCCTTTCCAACAGATGATATTAGGACATAGCTCACCTTTAAATATTTCCTCATTTGCTGCAGCTACCTGAGGGATGTTTGCTACAGGCTCTAACAGGACTTCTTTCTTATTACCATCAGTAGCAGTGCTACTCCAAACGGATGAACTGCAGCTGGAGATAAACCGTAGCTTTCTGAGAGGTGGGACAGAGCTTATATCATCAGCCAGTGCAGTAGACACAGAAAGACAGCCTGGAAATGAAGCAGGCAAACTGCCAGAAGGGACTTGGGTCACTGAGAGCTCAAAAAGCCAGTTTGAGGTGTTCACGTGAGAGGGAATTGATACATGGAGTTGGCCGTCAAAAAGAGTGAGAAAACATGGAAGCAAAACTTTACTTTTCACTGTCTTGCTGAGCAAAAAGGACAAGAAGTGACTCGAGAGAGTTACTTATTATTTTCAAAATAATACTTGGAACAATTGAACCATCAAGAAAGTTATTTGAAGACTTGACCTGCACAGAATAAGACTGTAGAGGGACTCAGTAATTGTGCTCAAAATAGAAAATAAAAATATGGGGCAATTGAGCCTTATGTTTCAGATGTAAGATCTCTGACACTATGCATATCTTTGGAGACATTATGGAGCCCCCAATTAAAAACAAGAGCTGCTTGTGGGATTCCAGAGTGCAAGTGAAATTATTGAGAGAAATAGATCCAGCCCTGGAGAGATCAGGCAGCATCACAAAGAGGTCACTGCTGAGTGCTCAGACAAGTATAACACATGTCACTGGGCCTCCAAAGCTCTCAGGTGAGGAGAGGGTAGTGCCCAGCAATGTCTCTGGCATACAGTGAACTGGGCATGCTGCACAGAGCACCACACAGAAGGGCTGTTTGCAAAACCTTTACAGCCCAGAAGGGAGGCTCTGGCAATCACTATAACCTGCTGCCCACAGCGGGCACTGCGGGATGTGCCTGTGCTGACTCCCAGCATTTCTCTTAAGCAGCTGCCCAGCAGCTCCAGCAAAGGTCTGGCATTGTTTGTACAACATACACTGAACATGTGGGCGACAGGCTTGCCTGAGCAGAGCCATGGAGCATATCCTCTGGCCAAGCACGAGTGCCCACAGTAAACACTGCCAGACAGGGAAAACAGTGAGCTGGCAGGGAGATAGCCCTGGGGGGAAAAAAAATCAAGCAGCCTGGACAGATCTGTTTGCTTTCAATAACAGGAACGTGTACAGCCACCCCAGCTCATTGCCCCAGCTCCAGAGAGACCAGCTTCCTCGGAGCAGCTTTCTAGGCTTTTGGGAGCCCTGAGTGCAAAGGGGGTGAGGTTACAGGCTTTGAGGTGGAGCAAAACAGTGGTGAAATGTGATTTGAGTCTGAATAATGGAAGAAAAACTCTGCCTAAGAGAAATTCCTGGGAGGGAAGTCAAAAAAAGCAGGAGGCAGAGCTGGATCTGAGTAAGACAGAAGACATCACAGTCACGTTGGACATGATGTGCTGCACAAAATAGTGTGTGACAACAGGTCAGAAGCTTGATGTGAGTTTCAGGGCTACATCTGTAATAGCCAGTTGTGCACAAAGTCCCATGACACAGAGGAAAGCAGGATCATATGGATGTCTGCCTGACCCTTCCACAGCCTCTCCACTTTCACTTCAAACACAGAGAGAATGTGACGCTCCCGGGCCCAGAGGGTCAGGGCAGCCTCTTACCAGCCTCTGCACCAGCTTCACATGAATCCCCAATGTCAAAATCACTAGGATTGTCATTTCTAAAGCATTATAGACAGATACGGGGCACAGGAAGCCCGAGAGATTAGAGACTGAAGTCAGAGAAACCCCTGGAGATGTTTGTTGTAAGTGTTGTCATTTATTGTTATAACCCATGGCATTGGCCAGATGTTACAAACCCTGCAGTGTGAAAGAGCCCCAGCACCTGACACCACTCTCAAGCCCAGGAGGAGCTTACAGAGGCATTCAGCTTGTAAGGTCTTAGACAGACAGGAGGCTCTGCTAGTCGAGACCTCCTGTCTGAGACTGTACAGCAGCTGCCACACCAGATCACCAGAGCCTCAAAAAATCATCTCTTTTCCTCAGGGAGGGGCAGCCAGTTGCAGTCACACCAGGAGAGAACAGCACCAGATGCTACCGCCAGGGCAAAGCCAAAACTGAAGGATCTCCCAACACGAAGCAGCAGAGCTGCAGATGAGTCAGGAGAGAACTGGAGGTCAAAACAGTGCAGGGTGACTCAGGGGCTCTCCTGACTTAGCAGGCTGTGAACAGTTAAATAGGTATATTTAATTATTGCTTGTTTCGTGTAAATGTTTGTTGTTCGTGTGTGTTGTTTGGGCAACGAAGGTATAAAGAAAGGATGCTCTGGCACAAGACAACTGGACCTGTACTTCTTATACATCTTACTACAACCCTGCTGAAAGCTGGTCCCTGGCAGGCACCCTGCCTGATGGCTGAGAAGCATGGCTACAGCATCATCTGCAGCTGTAATACCTCTGAGAAGAGCTTTTTTCCAATAAGGAGCTTGTTCCATTTTTACAAACAACAAAGGGCTTTTTGGCTCTTGCTCAGCATGTGTTACCTGACATGCCAGGCATTCCCAGCAGCCATGAGGAGAGTTGGGCAGTGAGGAACTGCTCTCTGTACTGAGCTGAACTTACTTTCTTGTTTTTCCAAGTCTTGGCAGACAGGTAAATTTTTTAAAGGTACTTGTTTCTAAATACAACATGTAACTTGTTTTGCTGCAGTCTATCCATCTAGTGTGCTGTGCTTGTGGGTACAAAGTCACCAGTACCAGTTAATGTGACTGAGAATTAAAAAGGAAATACATGTTTTTTCTATCAGAGACAGAATGGTTGAAGTTAAAGGATTTCAAGGTATTCTGCAGTTCTGAAGCTCGCTGTTCCTTGCCTGCTTAAATAAAGAGAAGTGGAGCTAAATGATACATTTCTGCATAATTGAAAATGCACAAACACAGGGAGAGAGACAAAAAAGAGAGAAAGCTAACTGGAAGCAGTTTCCCAATATGTGCAAGTTACTTGATCTTGGCCAACAGAGCCTGGAGTTTCGAGCCATTTAGGCACTCTGGAAAATTTGCTCTGGATATGAAACACACTTACTGGGCAGCTGCAGTGCTGGTCAATTCTGTGCTGCGGCCAGCCCTGGGGAAAGAGAGGTCTCTCAGTGGCTGCAGCCAGCACTCTGGGCAGCTTCCAGTCCTCCTCTCCTGCCAACAGTAAATAAAAGCATAATGAAATAAGAACAGCTAATGCTAACGCCCAAAAGCTGATGTTGGAACGAGGAGCGTGAGACCGGAGAAGCACAAGTAGCCTCTCCTCTCTACTGCAAAGTACTTGCACATCCCGAGCCAAGCTGATTTTCTGTGTATTCAGTAGCTCCCAGAGGGTTTTCCCTTCCACGAATTCATTCAGCCTTCTCTCAGGCTGCACTACTGATCAATGTTTTCTACACAGGCAGCCACACCGAGGAAAAAGAGAATCAATACTCACTTCGGTCATGGCCTCTCCAGTCCTCAGCCATTCCCTTATGTGTCCTTGTGTTAACAACCACATGGAAGGGATAGGAATGAGATCAGCAGCTGCCAGCAGGGCCCTGTGCCATAGAAATTTCCAAATAACGTTTTTTGTCTGTCTCTTAGGGACCCAGAATTCAGCTGACACTCCTGTCCTGTTATTACACCATTTTCTGTGCAGACAATGTGTCTGGCAAACACACATTGAAGTAAATGTAAGAAAAAGATTTAAAAAAAAAATCTTGCAAATGAAACCAAAAAACCAAATCAATGTGAAAACTGTGTTGCTGAAGTTTTGTTTCATGCACATATGTGTATGTTACTATTTAGTAATATGCAGAAATTACAGATGTGACTTAAGGCTTCTAAGATTTTATGTTAGCTTTTCCCTCTGCAAAACAAAATTCTCAGTGCAGGAAGCGTGGCTTGAAGGAACTAAGAATTGTGACGATGAGATGGTCAGTACTATTGACATTTTTCCTTTCATATTTTAATTTGACAGAACTAGGTAAACACCTTTCCTAAAAGAATGAACCCAAATTTAATTCAGTTGAGTTACTGAGTGAAAGAATAAATTATTTTCTTAATTTCCCTTAGGAAAGAAAGGTCTCTGCATTACACGTACATGCCATCAAATTAAAATGGTGTAAAGAAGTACAAGTTAGTCAGCAATGAAATGTTATGGAATAAATGGGAGGCAAACGTTAAAAATCCTCCTCTGAGCAGCCAAGAAGAAAATTCCTTCGTGATAGGTGACATAATCTTGGGACAGCCTTTCCTTAGGTGTGGGCCTTCTTTCCATGTTCCCCAGGAGAAATCTGCACATCGTTTGCCAAAATGGCTGTAGATTTATGTCTTTGTTTTCTTAGAAATATGAATCTTTGTCTATTCATTGATTTTCAGTCTAGAATTAGACAGTACAATCACGTGGTACATCAGTCCTTATAGGCTTGCCACAGACTTTCAAGCTCTCTCCTTAAGTTCCTATTTTCTAGATGAACTGAAGCATGTCTTCTGCAATTAAAAAAAGAAAAAAGTAAAAATCAAACATTGATTTGGAGACATCAGGTGTTAGAAACCTGTCAGACAGAATCCAATTCCTGGTCTGAGTTGTCTCGTGGTTTTCCTCGTGTGGTTCATCAGTCCCTGGGCATCTGTGAACTCTCTCTAATGCGATCATGAAATGTGATTGAGGAAATGAAGTTCTTGGTCTCTGCATAGCAATTGACCTGTGTAAAATGTCCTTGAAAACCTATATTTCCATTGAAAGAAGTTGAGGAATCTATAAATTTAAAAAATTACTTACCTAGTATCTAAAAGTGCCAGGACTAGACCCTTCAGAGAATGGTGCAAGCAGTTTCATATTCTGCAATTATGAAGTAATGTGTCAGAGGGGGATATTGTTCCTACCCCAACTTTTCATGAAACTTGTTTATGCCTTAAAGCACAAGTTTATGTCACTTACTTTTTGAGCCAACTTTTATTCCTTGCTGTAAATCGGGGTGGCTTATTGAAAAACACTAGATTAGTGGTCAGTTTTCTAAACCCCAGCACAGTATCTGACATCCCTTTCTTCAGCACTATCCTTCAACAAACTACTAATTCCAGCCCATAGTCATGTATAAGCTGAAAATATTACATAAATATATGTATCATAGATACAACGAAGTTGCTCTGTGTCAAAAGAAGCCAATATCTGCCCAATTTTCATACTGATATCCCAGCCTTACCTGGTGAGTCAAAGATGGGATGTGTCATTCTGGAAGCTGCCTCCACAGGCACTGGGGAGAAGAGGCTGAGTTGTGACACAGTTTCAAATCCACCTTGGTGGAACTGTTATCAGACACCTGTGTGGTGACTTCAACAACTTCCCTACTCCTCCTTTATCTGAGGTCCAGCCACTTTTGGTTTTGATCCTTGTTCTGGTATGCTTTCGCTGCTGGGTGCTGGACGCCTCAAGCTCCTCATGTCCTTGGTCCTGATGACATTATTAGGCATGCTGGTGAGGCCCGGGCCCAGCCTTTGGGAGGGAAACAAAAATTAGAAGTGAAATAGATTTTGAAGTACGAAGCACTTTTCCCATGTTGAAGAGTCACAACAGTTCCAAAATGAGAAGGCATATTTTTAGTGATTAGCCGCAGTTAATCCTAAGAATGCTTTAGGCTTTGTAATAAGTCAAACACGATATCCTCTCCTCCATGGAGAAGTGAGACGTGGGGTTTCAGAGTGGAAGAACAAAAGGATTACAAATGAGGTATTTGCAATAATTCCTCCACAGCGGCGATACACGCTACATAATATTTCCCCCTAAAACAGAAATCTGCCTTGAATAAAAGGAAGGAAATGACATTAGGAGAAAGAAGTCATATCTACAAACTGCATGTAAATCAGAAGTTCATTAGGGGAGTATGCAGAGAAGCTTTTGGAATGTAATTTTGCTACCAGCTAGTTTTCACAAGAGTGAAGTAAGGCTTTCAAAAGCATCATTGCTCTAAGTAATTCAAATTACCTACTCTATCTGATACTATCTCTTCCCACAGAGATTACAAAGCACTTAAATTTTACCCACCTTGTTACAGAAATCCCCAAGGAAGGTTTCAATCCATTTGCAAGCACTGTGGTGAGGAGAAAAGAAAAGATAGCAGAAGTTTTCAAAATGACCTCCAGCACATTTAGAGTTAAAAGCTTCTTGCAAGTATTGTCTCTGTATCATAAAGTTCTTTGTTCAGAAATTTACCTCTGGGTCACACAAAAAAACCCACTGTGGACCAAAACTCAGGCTACAGGAGTTCAGCTAAAAAACAATTCCTGGTCCTTTGTCCCCTTCTTTTTTCTAGCACTGAAATAGAAAAATGTGTTCTACTGTTTCCAAGCATGAATGTACTCCTATTACTCAGAAAATTACTTTAATTTAAAGTGAAAAGGTGTGGGCTTATAGCTGAGATTGCTGATGATGTTTGAAGTGTCAGGTGAACTCCGCCATGCTGGTGGCCATGGATGGCTCAGCTGTCATTCAGAGGCATGCACACTCTCCTAGGACATCTCCCATTTTGTAGCAGCCCAAAGTCTTGCTTTTTTTTAGGCAAAGCTCCCCCTGGCACCCACAGGGGTGTGTTATAGCAAGGGTCATTAGGGAAGGAATCACTCAGTTTCTGTCCCTCCCCATAGCAAGCCAGACCCACACTTTGCAGTGTGGCAATGTACTCTATAGGGACACAAAACCCCTGGGACATCTTATCCCTCTCACAGCCCAGAGCAGAATTTAGGAGTGTGGCTGTGTTTTATTCTGGCTTGCCACAGAGCTGCACCAGACTCGGCTGCTTGCAGCGTTCTCCAGCAAGGCCACTCCTCAGGGGAGCTGAAAGGGTCGTGGATTGGGGCAGGTGAGAGCTGGCCTGGCTTCAATCGAAACCATGTCTAGCAAGGGTTTTGTACTGACATACAAGGGGTTCACCAAGTTCTGCTTTGTGTGCTGAAGTTTGAGCAACTCCAAACAAAGTAAAAAAAGTTTTAAAAAATAAGATACAGAGAAGGAAAACGGTGTGGAATAAAAAGGCCAAAGAATGAAATTTCCCATAAGCTCCCTTACAAGGGCTACTGCCTGCTGTGCTTTGAAACCCAAAGGTGAAAATCCAGGCATTCTGTGAACCAGGAGAGCTCTGCCTTCAGCTTTGGTGTACCTAGGCTTCCAGGTAAGGTCACTACTTTGCTGTCTTTACAGGTCCTGCTGCTTGACATGCCTGAAAAGTTCCTGCAGGTCACAGCAGCTGCATGAGGAACACATGCCATCCTGAACAGAGCAGGCCAGAAAATGGTCCAGTGGAAGGTGTCCCACCCATGGAACCAGATGATGTCCCTGGGTGTTGGAACCAGATAATCTCTAAGGTCCCTTCCAAGCCCAGCCATTCTACCATTCTATAAAAAGACACCATTGTGGTGAAGTGGGCAAATGTCTGTATTATTGTGCCTGGCTGCTTCCTGTCCGAGCTGCACCTTGCTGCCTGCGTGAATACACAGCTAAATCAAGACTGACTGTGCAACTGACCAACAGCAGGCCAGCAGAAAAGGTGATGTAATCAGGGTCTCCTGGTGGCTCAGTTACCTGAGAGAGAAACTTGCCCACCACATTCTCTGGGCCTGGTGCACAACAGAGTCTCTCAACCCAAAACATGGCCTCAAGAAAGACCTGGAGCTTCTGAAAATGGCTGTGTTGTATTAATAACTGAGGGAATCACAGAGCTAGAGGGACAAATACACAAATGCCTTAAGATACGGCATCCAAAAAAAAAAAAAAAAAAAGAAAGAAAGCAAAACGATTTTAGTGTTCTTCCTGCATTGCCTCCTGCATTTACTCCAGCACGCTATATTTGGTATGGTTGTTTCTGTAGGAGAGCTACTCTCTGACAAGTCCTCATGTAAAAGCAGCAAAAGCAGCAAACCTCCAGGGAGTTTAAGGCAGCTTTTATTTAGACCCACGCTTTGTTATGATACCAAGTTTAGCCTCAGTCGTGCTGCTTACTGAAATCCCAGTGTCTGTGGCTGCTCACAAGCCAAGGGTCCACATTTCTTTGGTTTTACTGATTTCACAGCATCACTGCCCATGCAAAATTCTGCTCCTGTTAATCCAAATCTTCGACTGTAGCTCAGATGCCTGGCAATGGAGAGAGAGGGTGGTGTCAGAGACAGCATGCAATGTACACTGATGGGGACAGGAACATTGTGTAGTTGTCAGCACAAAGAAAGGGAGGCTCATCTTGCAGCAGCGATATTTGGGACAGAAGGCTGGAAGATCAATTTAACTCCTTTGATGTGTCATATCTTGCTGGTAAAGGTTTAAATGCTATTTCTGTCTGCCACATTGATTTTCATTATCGTGGATCCTCTTCCTGAGGTGAAGAATTTCTCTCAGAGAAGTTTCCTAAACTTTTTAGCTTGCGGTGATGTTATGTTCTAAATTACGACACAAATACCTGCACACATATATGCACCAGCTCATATTATTCATAGGAATTCTGTGTATGGTACTGTGTAATTTTAGTTTTCCATGACAGCAGCATTTGAATTTTGGATTTTCTTCAAAAAAAAGAAAAAAGAAAATAAATCACAGCTTATCCAAACTGCAAGTACAACACACTGTTCCGTTTGCTTCTCTTCCATTAATCTGGAGATTGGGAGGCATTAAGTGACGCAAGACCTTTGAATCTGCCCCCTCAGAAACTCTGACAGCTCAGAACATTGTACGTTCTCCGTTATTGTTCCAAAATATCAGCTTGCACACTCCAAAACTATTTAAGAAATACTGATTTAATCATATACTCCCCCACATTTTTGCAACTGCCATCTTTTACTGTGAGTGTTAATATGCTGAGTGGGACAATGGTGATGTTTTGCTGCTCTAAAGAAAAATTTTTTCCTCATAAATTCCAGAAATGGCTTCTTTCTGCTGTTTTAGCTATTTCACGTAACAAATAATTTTTGCAATAGGAGAGTTTGGCTCATCATGCAGATTTGTGTTCTTTATAAGTGGAAAATAATAGCAGTCAGTCTTCCCCCTGTGTCAGTGTCTTTTTTCCAGTCAAGGTTGATTTTCTTGAAGAGAAATGCACAAATCAGCCTGTGCAGGAAATCTGATGATGATGATGAGCTCAAGTTTGGGGGTGACATTCTGGTGTAGTGCAGTCCCTTCCCTGTGTCACTTGGGATTTGGCTGGCGGGGCTTGACAGGAGACCATGAAAGTTCTTAGGGCTGAGATGAAAACCATGCATGGTATTACTGCTGGAAGAGCTGTTTGGAGGAGCCTGAGTGTCCCCAGAATAGTACAGTTTCTCTAACATAGCTACAAGCAACACATCAAGTTCCAAAGAGATTCTTTTTTCAGGCTTGGATCTAAGGAGGTGGAGGTGGGGACAAGCAGTAGAAGGCTGACAATGAGAAGCAGGCATTCATTTGAAGGAAAGTAATATGTCTACTAAACTCTTAAAGACTTAACAGCATAAGGTCTTGGCAATCCCATCATTTTCCCCAAATATAAAAATGTGAGGATTTTGGTGTCGTTAGAAGAAAAAAAAGAAACAGCACACCATTTACAACTACAACATGGCATTTTGCAGCATTATAATAATAATAAATACAAAGCTATCTGGAAATAAATGAAATAAGTGCAGGATAAATAAATAAATGAAATAGTCACAGGATTTAATGTCCCTGGGCTGCATTTTTGAAGGAATTATTTGGGTGTTTAAGTTTTTCACTGCTCCTTGAAGAGTTCACCTTCCTGAGCAGTCTGGTGAATGCAGTTCAGCATGTCTCAGCTCCTCCACGGAAAGAAAGGAAAGATCTTGTGGTTAGACCCAAACATTTAGTTTTCTTGGGCATTAGGTACTTCCTTACCCTCTAGACAGCTTTCTTCTCTGGCTTACAGCTCTGGGTTTCCCTGCTGTCTTGGTTGTGTGCACAAAATACAATCCAATTACTTCTGTGTGGAGAAGGCGCAGAGAGTCAGCAGTGATAGATAGATCCCTGCAGGGCAGAAAGACCCATCCTCTGCAAAATAATGAACCCTGTAGCAAAAGAAAAAGAAAAAAAAAGAAAGCTTGGAAAAACACAGCTTACAACTAAAGACCCCACAGCCCTGAGTGAACTGAAGTTGAAAGTTCATGTAGTTTTGAATCATTGCTCGAGGCTCTCTTCAGAGTCAAAGGGATCTCAGTTCATACACTGGTTATACATTTAATCCTGCTTTAGTGGCTGCAATCAAGTCAAAAGTTTTTACTGTTTGGGAGGGTTTTGAGTGAAAGCTGATACCACGTGTGGCGAGAGAGAGCTTTCTTCAATTCCACAGACCTGAAATAATCAGTACCACAGTGTGAGCTCCACTTCATTCTGATGCAGTGTAGGCCAAAACTTCTTTCCTAGTCCTGGATATTCTTCACAGAGGTGCGAGCCTGGACATTTCTGAAGCAAACACTGGCATTATCAATCACAGCAGTGCCTGAGCAACTGATCTGATTTTAAAAGTGATGAAATGGAAACTGTTGGTGCTTTTTCACCTCTGAACATCAGACACTGTGTTCACAGCTTTCTCTGGATGGAGGCATTTGATATTAGCCACTGTTTTGCAATTTTTCCTCTCTTCGTATGTGTTACAAATGTGGGTGCAAAAACCTTGGTACTGTTATTTTTTGCAATAAGAAACACTGAATATCCACTCATCACTGCTTCACCATGATCACATTAATTATAAACACAGGTAATGGGCTGTTTTTGATGTCATTGCATTCATTATTATGATTTCTTCACCCACTGTGGAAATCAGGATATTTGAGAATCTTCTTAATGGAAGCAGTTCCATTTGGATATGTATAAAATTGTTTATCTTGCAAAACAATGTCTGACTATAGATTTTTGAACTTCCTCCTCCCCAAACCAAAATTTGTGAGTTATGGGTCCGTGAAATAAAAACATCATTCATCATGTGGCAGAGCACAGCTTGGAAAACCTTCTCAATGCTTTTTGCCCAGCTTGCAGATATGGTGATGTTCACTTTCTCTGCTTACCCAGAAGCCTGAACAGATACTATAAATTCAAGCACCCTCTCCACACTGCACGTGTGCTGCTGTAATTCACGAGCAGCAGCACATGCTGTGCCCTCAGCAAGGCCTGGGCTGGGCGATGGCAGCCTTGCTCCCACAGAGGAGCAACTGCATCTGCAGATGGTTTTAGAGAAACCAGAAGGTGGCAGAAGAATATGACTCTGAGACTGTAGCCACCTCTTCCCAGGTGACCTGAACATCAAAAATGTTTTTTTTCCGGAGAAGCTGACAAATGCATTTGAAATACACACAGGGATATTTTTCAGCCAGTTTAAGCCATGGAGAGGAAGTTTTGTGGGCTACAGAATAGGTGAGTGCAGTTTCAAAAACCTCTCCCCTCTTTTCATAGTCTGATGCCTAATGGTGGTGAGTTTATTAACCTTTCCGTAAGGCTAATAAGCATAAGCTTATTAGGCACAAGCATCTGTTTCCATCCATGATGGACAGACTGAATTGCCTCCAAGACTGCTGACCCTCCCCTCTTAAAAGTCATTGGCAGCAGCTGAGCAGGATCAGACTGTGGTGTGGGGTTTGTGGGAAGAGCAACCTGCCACACACACATCCTTGCCCAGACAAGTTGCATTGCACAGATCTCATCTCTTTAGGAATTCAGACTCTAAAAATATTTTAATTTTGCCCTCTTTATTCTATGCATTTCATTCAGCTGTGCTTCAATCACTCTCTGCCAGCCTTTCTTGCTCTTGTGAGGCTGGAGAAGTCATAAATATGGCAGGTCCCTTTGAGCGTTAATGCTGGATGCTGTCCATGACTGCTGAGCTGCAATATGTGAGCCTGCGATACCACAAAGAGGGAGTTTATATTCCTTTCCTATTACATATTTTTGGTGTGTAAATCCACAGAGCAGAAGAAATTTATAGCCAAGTGAGTGGTCACGGGGAAAGTAATCTCCATATAAAGCAGTGGCAGATACCTCTCTCTCTCTGGGACTCCTTCTATTGGGAAGTTTCCCACCAGGCTGAATGCAACCTTCAACCACTGGTGTGCTTTTTTTGTGCCTCAGTTAAGGATAGGGGGGTCGCTGACATTGTTTATCCATTATTCATTTAGCAGTGCCTCTGGGAAGCAACTTAATGTCATGTATTTTTCACTTACATGAATTGCAATAAACTGGTTTCTTCTTCAAGCCTGCCTGCACTGGGGAAATTTTCTAAGTTGTTTTAGAGCCAGCACAGCTTAAACTGTTTGGAGGCTGCAGCAAGGACCTGGTTATAGACAGCATGAGGTGAGTGATTGGTTTCTACCGATGTGGCTTCAGACTGTGGCACAAGCTACCCTTACTAAAACATGAACTATTAAGACTACATAACCCAGAAATATTTTCGCTTTGTTGAAATACACAGTTTCTGTCTCCCTTGGACTGAAAATGCTTCTATTCCACAAATTGCTCATTCTCCCTTGAAAGGACTGGTTTTCAGTGGGAGATTTGAGTTTTTCTTGCTTTGCTTTCTTAGCCTTCTTTAAAGCAGGGTATTTTAAGTCAATATATCACTAACAAGCCCAGATGAGATTTCAGTGCAGCCTTTACTGTCAAAATCAAAATTACATGAAGTACTGCATTTTGAGGCAGTGATATGTGTGCAGTCAGGAGGAGGTAGATTCTGATCTGGCCGGGTGAAATGCTCCCGGTTAAATCCCATCACATGCGAGCCTCTGTGCAACCAACACGCTTGTGCACTAATAAAACCGAGGGGCTGGAAAGAGAAAAAAATTCTCTCTGGGTCCAATAGGAAGGATGTGAATAAATCACAGCTGAAAACATGGAGCAGAAAAGTGTGGTGGATATCCAAGAGACAGAGATGGTAGATCCTTTATTGAATGAAGGCAGCTGAGGAGAAAGAGGAGGTGCTACACAGAAGGGAACACCCATGTCTGTCCTCAAGACCTCCCGGTCTTGACATGAGCAGTATATGGGTCATTGGATGTGGTGGATTAAAAACTATCCTGTAGGCGCAAAGACACATTTCCTGAAGAAGTGAAATTTGCTGAATTTCAGCTGGAGTCAGATGCACATGCTTCACTCCTTTAGACAGTCTCCAAAAATAGCAGAAGCAAGGTGGGTTGTTAAAGCATGAGTCCAAGCCCTTGTGTGAAAACACTTCCCTTGGCATAGGAGGCATTTCTACCTCAGGATAAGGCATGGCCGGGTAAGGGTAGCAGAGACCATGCCCAGGGGGCCACGATCAGTCAGATGTGCTCAGCCTGTCCTGGGAGCACCAGAAGACCCTGCTTTTTCTGCAGGTCCCATATCCCCTCCGTACTGGGCTTCTGGCATGAGGAGGCAGGGGCTGTGCTTTGCAATGTGCCAGGAATGAGGACACAGGGAAGAGGAGAAGGAAGGCAGGGAAAACTAGTCGGTTCTCAGCCCTTACCAAGCCATTTTCCTCCTGAGAACTGATCCAGGGCTCCCTGTGAAATCAGAAAGCATGTGGTCATGTGAAGAGGCCCTAGGACCATCCCAAAGGAGGCAGAGAGCCTCTTCCAAAGCAGAAATTGTCTGTATTTCCCTTCAGTGCTCCCATATGTTCTCAGATGGGCTATGCTATCTTCTCAGGCTACCCCTAGAGTGGGTTTGGCTTCCAGGGTTCCCACAGCTTTGGAGGACAGTAAAAGGCAACTGGAACTGTTCTCTGACCTCTGCAAAGGGGCTGCTTGGTCACTTTTCCCTACACCTTTTCTTTCCAGGGCCAGTCATAAACAACATTGAGTAGTCTGTTGGCAAGGCTGTAAACCCAGGTTTAAATT
The DNA here is from genome assembly GCA_013397055.1 of Pachycephala philippinensis. Classification (NCBI taxonomy): domain Eukaryota; kingdom Metazoa; phylum Chordata; class Aves; order Passeriformes; genus Pachycephala; species Pachycephala philippinensis. The sequence continues at coordinate 551,036 of VWZT01012161.1, forward strand.
AGCTCATGAGGACCTCTCCGTGCACTGAGAGGAACCAGCTTGTTCACACCTCCACATCCTCTACCTGACCAGGAGAATGCCTGATTCCCAAGCTGGAATTTCTGCCTGGCCAAGTGGCCCAACACAGGACCCTGATGTGTCTGCTGTGGAACGCCCCTGGAAGGAAGTCCTTGTCTCTCTTCTCTGCTCCCCTGTCCCACAGCCAAAGCAGCCTCACACCTCAGGGTCAAAGTGTGGTGCTCAGAGTTAGGGTGCCATGCACAGGTCTCACTTGAGCTCTGCGCTGAGTGCAAAGGATGCCTGAGGGCACACGTCACCTTTCCATCATCCCAGAATTAGTTTCTGTGCAGAACAATTTTGTACCTGCAAACAGTTGAGGGTGTCATGTCCCTCCTTTGCCTTCCCTCCCAGAAGCTACAATTCTCACATAAAATTCAAATGAAGATGGTTTTGGTGGGATACTCAGTAAAAAAGCATGCTGAATGGTGAGGCAACAAATCCCTTCTGTCTCTGAGAAACGACTGTATGTGGTCCTTAGTGCTAGACGGCCCAGATTGTCTGCTATCTAATGAACCCTTATCTTGCCTCTACCAAACATTTGACTATAATCAAGGCTTTACACATTTGCCTCAGTCTATTCTTACTCCAGCTGACAGTGTGCTGAGAACTGCCTTACTCGTTCTCTTGAGGCATTCCTGGTGGCTTACCAAGTTGCTAAATCATCATCCGTGTAGATACTCTCTTGTGTTAAGGTGGCTTAAACACAACTTCTGTGCTCTCCCTCAGCTGAATTGAGGGATGGGGAACAGGGGGTTACTCTGATCACTATGATAAAGGCAGCAGGCCCCTCTCATCCTTGCACAGCCACTGCTCAGCTTCAGGTTTGCAGTGAGTTCAGCTCTCCCTATGCAGTCATGAAGCTTATGGGCAGCACAACACAGATCATGAACTGTCAGAAAACTTCCCTACATTTTCTCCATGGCAGACAGATGTGTAGGTGGGGATTTTTTGGTCTCAGAAGCCTGCAGCTTGATGACTCACCAGCACAAGCTGTGATGACTCCTACCCTCCAGTGCTGTTTCCTGCTCTACAGTTACACTGGCTGGTTGTGGTGCCCAGCTGGTAAGCTGAGGGGAAACCTTCAAAGAGAGGATGTGCGAGCCAAAGGATGCTTGCGGTGAGCAGAGAAGGCTGTGTCTGGTGTGTACACTGCATGTTAGGCAGTGTGTTCCTGTGGCACACAGAAGTATGGGAGTGTCAAACCCTTTTGAGGCTCTGTTGGAAGCTGCTTGTGAGTGTCTTCCCATCCTGGCCACGGGGATTGTAGTTCCAGGTTGTCACGAATGGATGTGGGGGCTTAGATTAACCCTGTCTCCTGCCCAGGCCTCTGGCAGCAGACAGTAACCTTATTGAGGCGGCCAGCACCCCAAAACCCACTCTCATTCGTATGTTCTTTTAATGATGACTGATTCTGTCTATTATAGAATAAATCATTTATTAATAGATGGGGAAACAAACAAACATAAGACTTAAAGTAAACTAAATACTACACAGGAATAGAACAAAAGGAAGAGACTACTAGTAGTTAATATACAGTGCACGANGTAGTGTAAAACCATGCCTCTTAGTCAATACTTTTCTTTCATCTCTCCTCTCATCAGCTCTGCAGACTAAGATGTGGATTCTTAGTCAGGTCTGATCCCTCCTGGCGCCAGAGATGGCCCCTGCTGGGCCTTTGTGCCTTTGGGCTATCTCTTTATGCACCAGATATCTGGGACACACAGGAGGAGGTGGTGATGGGGGTAACCGTCCTGCCACACAGGTGAAATCAAAGATCAAGGTTTTTCCCAGCATCTGGGTGGTGCTACGCCAGCCTCCTGCTGTGTCCTAACTGGAGGTACAACTCCAGCCACAGCCCTGTGAGAAAGGGGCTGCAGGTGATCCTGCTCTGCCACCGGCAGGCATCCATGCAGCCAAGGCAGGTAATGGCAGCAGCACACCAGTGTTAGCCCCCTCCCAAAAGGGCAGGTCCTCCCCAGAGGGAAGGTAGGCAGCAATGAGCTGTAAGTGGGAATTTGAAGCACCCACATTATATCCACACAATATTCACGTAATAATTATGGATAACATAACATCAACTATGGGCTGCTGAAGAGCAAACAGCAACATTCCTTCCCACAAATACAAGGCTAATATTTTTTATCCAATTTATTGGCTGTGCTTAATTTACATTCTTTTTCATTTGGCTGTGAAAATACTCACATAAGTGTGAATTGCAAACTCCATTTAAATACCTGTATTTATTTTCATTCTTCCCCTTTCAGTGAAATTTTTGGTGGCAGACAAGTTTCTGATGGATATTTGCATACACAACTGTGGGGGTTTTTTGATCTTTTATAAATATAAATTGTTTCATAGCCAGATATTGCCTTAACTTAATTGTTTACATACCAACTGGGGACAGATAATGTGTAGCCTAGGCTTTATTTAGCAACTTAAACTAAAATGTTTCTGAGTGGTTGGTAGACATAACACTACATTGTAAGGGGTTTTTTTTTCCCCCTTGCCCTATAATATTTTACTTTGATTAAAGCTGCACTGAGGTAAAATTGCACATCTCACGCAAAAAGCAATTTACCTTGGCTCTTATTGAAGTTAACCGTACTTATTTGTCCTAGCATAATGTATTTTTCTAGCTGCATTCTAACTGCAGTGCTTTATCATAGGAACCAAGCTAGATTTAATCAAATTCAGTTTGTGTTGTGAATTTTAAGACATTTGTTCAATTAGTTGGAATAAAAGCAAAACATTTGGAAGAAAGATTAAAGTTGAAAAATGGTCTCGCTGAGCTGGGCATTCAGTGTTCCTTCTGCAACTTTCTCATCCCCAAACACTTCTCAAGCTTGAAAAGGCTCCCCAATCTTTTTTTTTTTTTTTTTTTTTTTTTTTTTTTTTTTTTTTTCTCTCTTTCTGTTTCTCAAATTGCTGGTGATGCTCATGGGATGGGGAAGAGAAGAGTTTCAACAGGTTTATCAGGTTTCAACAACCAAGGGTAAGACCTGACCATTTTTCCTCCTGTTGTGTCTGTCATGAGCTTTTTCTGGGCTCTGATGGATGGGAGCACATTCAAGCTGGGGCTTTCTTAATGTATTGGAGTCCACCAGGAAGCCACAGTGCTGCTACCCAGTTCCTCTCTAGGCTTCCCAGTGCCCCTCGACTGCTTTCCTATTACTCTCCTTGTTGCCACCTGGTGGAAAAAATGCCATAAATCACTTGTGTTGGCCCTTCAGTCCTGGGTGTGCAGCTCAGGGTGTGAGGGACATCGGGGAGGAAGGTCAGACCCCAATGCCCCTTTTCAGCAAGCAAATTACTTTCTCCCCTCACCGCTCTATTGCTTCCCCTAAAATGGCTTGTTTGCACACATGCAAGGTATTTTGGGCTATCAGAATGATTTTACTGTGTTGTCCTGCCCACGAAATAGAACATCCATTAATTATTATAGTATTACTTTTATTAAGAAAATTTTATGCTTGTTGTTACTACATCTTATTTTGCTCATCTGGGAATTCTTACCTAACTTGGCTTAAGCTCTCCAGCTTGAGTGATTTGAAAAGGCCATGGTAAAAAAACTGGGAGAAATAAAAATGTTTTAGTGAAGTCAGAGTCCACTCTCTCAACGGAGAAGCTCAGTGTTTTTATATTTTGAGACAGTTTCTCAGACAGCCAGACAAGGTGACATTAAACAAATCACACTAATTACAACACAATTTATGTAGAGAGATTTTACTGGCCTGCTAATGCTTGGCAGGAGCTGTCAAGTACTAATGTTTCAAAAAAGAACATTTCCAGCATTCACTTTTTTTGGTGCTTAGGAAAATGATGGAGCCTGTTGAGCTGCCTTGTTTGTGCCCAGGGAAGCAGAGCCCAGGCCAAGTGCAGAGGCAGGGAGGGCTCAGGGACCAGAGTTCAGGCTGTGGCTTTCAGAGTCACACAGACTGCCCTGCAGCCCCAAGCAGATCCCATGCCAAACAAAATCAGCACGAATTTCTGTGAGCCCTGGAGGCTTTGCACCTCTCTGGCTTCACAGGTGTCCTGCTGTGTGCGTGTCATGCCCAGAGGTGCAGACAAGAGGTGCTGCCGTTCTGGGCTGGAGACATTTTACATGGTTGATGGTACATTATATGACTGAGGAAAACATCATGCATTAGCTGCCTTATTAACAGAACAGGGATTAAACACTTACCTATAAAACTTGCCAATAGCACCATGAAATTTGTTTCTCAGGAGCCTGTAAAGTGCTTTAAGCTTAAACCTGAGAGATATGTAGGGCTTTGCTTCCAATTCACTTAGTTTAAGACTGTGTTCATGTAAGATGGTATCTCCCCCCATCCAACCCCAGCTAGTGGTTACCTTCACCTTCCCAGAACCAACACAAGGGTATGGGGCACCCACTCCTCACCCACGTTAGTGCTTACACCATAGCTTAAACACTACAGTTTACAAGAAGCCACCCTGGCCCTGAGGCGTGCTGAGGTGCATGATGCTGATTTTGCTGCAGGGACAACAGCAGCCTGGTAATAGCAAATGGCTTTGGGAGCAGGGCCAGGAGGAGAAAGCAGGAGGGGGAGAAGGCTGGTAACGGCCTCTCACTGTGAAGGTTTTCTAAATGAGTCTCTGGCATCACTGTCTGGACACGGCTCTACTCTGTGTAGTGGCCACTGATCACACACAGACATGGGACACAGAATCACAGAATATTCTGAGTTGGAAGGGACCCACAAGGATCATCGAGTCCAACTCTTACATGAACAGCTAGTGCATGGGAATGCGAAGCTCTGGGTTAGCCCTCTAACTGAAGGGAGAGTGAGGTGCCATGGGGAAGGGTCCTTGAAACCCTGCTGCTTAGAGCTAAATGAGCCCAGACTCTCCCTCTGCTTCTCTGGGACAGCTGGAAATAGAAGCCAATTAGATAACCATCTCACTCTCTGGAAAATAGAAATGCTCTGGCAAGCTTTTCCTCATATGCTCAAAGGAAGACGGTGTGAATCAATTTGAGTTGGAGACTCTCAGGTACCCTGGGGAGTAAGATGTCTTGCTCTGGAGGTGGGTTCAGATCCTTCTCCAAAGCAAACTCTCTGAATTGGTAGTTGGATGCAGGGCTCCCCACACTCAGCCAAGTTGCTCTCATCCTCCCACAGTTATTCATCTAGCCCGTGCATGGTTTTGGTACCGTTTGGAAATGTCTGTAAGCATGGGCATACCTCTGCAGAGCTTGGGCATCTTCTTCCTGGGCTTCTTATGTTTTGCTCTGAGCTAGATTTGCAAGCAACTCTGCATCTGTGCTTCCAAGGCTTCATGCTGCCCGTGGGAATTAATCTCTGGTGAGTCCTGGATACTTGTGGAAATTGCTCAGGAGATAAGCTGTATTTTTGAGAGGGTCATAAGTACTCTAAATGGTATATTTAGCATCAGCTGGAGACAGGAAGACCTTAAGAGGCCTAGGTGGAGGTGGCACTTTTTGCATGCATCAAGGAAATGGAAACTCCTGCCAACCATAAAAGCACCATTAAGTCCTGCAGTGCTTGCACATCCAGCCCGCATTTGCAAGAGTTACAAATAAGAGCTTTGAGGGGCAAGGGCAGAGTATTACAAGGGGCAAAGCCTCCACGGGGAATGAATTCTCCTGGTCTCACCAGCAAATGCAATTCCTGGGAACTGAAGGTGATCAGCACCTTGTCTCAGCAACCTCTGGGACTTACACCTGACTACCAGCAGACATTCTCCTGCAGTGGTGACATTTAGAGCTCATTTTCCTGTTCACTTGTACCCGGTGGCACATGTGACTGTCACTTGCTGTGTATGGGCACATTTTCACACTTGACTCACAGTTAGTCCAGTGCCACGAGCCAACACTGCCCATGGTTACATGAAAATTCAGTAGGACTGAGAACGCCTATAGCAGGGGAGAGAAATGGGCCAGAAGAGTCATTTCAAGCAGATGTTGGTGATAGATGTTGGTAGCAACAGTAAGTTATCAAAAGGAAACACGTATCTCTATCTTTTCAGAATAAATAACAAGCATCTGCACTTGAGCAGGGTTTAGTGATTGCTAAAAGGCTCCATCGTCAAGCAAAAAGCTTTATGAACAGAAGGGCTTGCATGAAGCAGTTGTTGTTCCCACCTGAAACTGGTGTACAAATAAAGCCATCATTCTTTACTGCCAATTCTCCTCTGCTCCGAGCCAGAGCTGCCTGCAGAGCTGCATGACAGCCCTCCCTGCAATTGTTCCTCACAGGTGTAGCTTTTATATGTGTTTGCTAATGGTTGTCCAGTTCAACTCACACACTGAGCCCCATTTAATTCAACAAAGCAATGTGTTAAGAAAGCAGGAAGGCATTATTCAGAAAAGGGAACTTCAGCCTTGGACAGAAAGAGGAGAGCATGGAGTTAATTTTCTGCTTTGAATTGCCCTGCAGAGGAGTTTAGCTTTTTCCAGTGAGTGTCAGGGCAGCCCAGGGACAGAGGACACCACAGACAGAAGTGTTCTTGTGCAGCTGCCTCCCTTGCCTTTCCTTCCACAGGCAGTAATCACAGCCCCACAGACTAAAGTTTAACTGGATAAAAACAAAGCCTAAATTGTAAAACACTAGTCTGAAATCCAACCTTTTTCTTCCTCCCTTTTTCTGTTCCTTTTCTACAACCACCATCATTTGTTTCTCCTGTATCTTTCTCCTTGCTAATGTAGGTCACAAGAGGTACCTTCACTTTGAGAAGATCAGTCTTGGGAGTTGTGACTCTGGTACCTCTTGCTGCAGCTACACACATCCTGCAGTGGCCAACCTCAGCTGCCACAGAAGTGCCAGGGAGCCCTATGAACCTCAGCACCAAAACTGTCCTCTGCCAGGCAGCAAGCTCTGTGATTGTGTCCCTTAAAGCCACCAGGAGCCTGGGGTGGAAAAGTGCCACTGATGGAGGGGACTTGACAATGGGACCAAGAGACTAAAGCCCTTCTGGTGCTCACTGGGTGCTTGCATGACCGGGAGGAGCCCAGGGAGGTGGTGAGAAGGGAGGAAAGACTGAGAAAGGCAATAAAGAGGTGAGATGGGGGCTGAGTAAATCCAGGAGAAGGAAATGGAGAAGCAGAAAGGATTAGCAAAGTGAAGAGGTATTGCTGGCAGTAGGAAGCATCGTTATACTGTGCTGCATAATCGTAACGCAGTGCTGTCACAGCTACACTTAAAAAAATCCACAAGCTGGATCACAGAAAAACTTAAAATGTACTGCTTAAAACAAGAAGTTTGGCCCTTTTTCTTTTCACTTCTCATTGACAAAGGAGGACTTTCGTCATGTATTCAGGCTTTTTTTTCTAGAAATTAACATTTAAGAAAACAATTCTCACCAAGCTGTGTGACTCAAAGAACTGGGGCATTGGGGAAAACATCACCTATCACAAACCTTACCACTGAATAGCAGGCACTAACAAGTGGGGGATTAGGTTTTCCCTGGACCTGCCCCTTTAAGTTCCTGGTAGCTTTGATCTAGCAGCAGAGAACTGACGTGGGAGGACAGATCACATACTCCCTCCTGGATACTTTCCTTTTGTAGTTGCATGTGATGCTGTCATTTAATCTTGACTAGAAATGGAAACTGACGGTTTCTTGTTTTGTGGGGAGCATGGATAGGTCCCATGCAGACATTCTCAGCCATCCACAGATTTGAAGAGGCAGTGGGAAACTGGGTCCAGCCCCAGCTATCGTGGCTTCAGGAGACAGTTTCCAAGCAGAGATTATGCTGGGGCTCACTGCAGCCTCAGCACACGTGCAGCAAAAAGCCAAGACACAGACCCCCACCCCACCTGTGGAACACCACAAGGTACGGTGTTATCCCCCTGGCAAGCTTTGCTTAGCACTCAGAAACTCCTGACAAACAAAGTCTTCAAACTGTGTCTGGGCAAAGTTTCCAAATGGACAAAGAGCATATATCTTAGAGAAATGCAGGCTGTATCCAAAGCCAAAAAAAACTAGTTTCCCATTCAGACAACAAGTGAGAGTCAGCCCCAGCCTTCGGATTCACAAATGCAAACCCAGAGCTCTGCATCCCTTTAGACAGTATGAAAACTAATTTGGGCATTTAAAGATAATCCAGATAAAATCAAGCTCATTTTAATCGTTCATCCAATGAGACATTAGATGTATTTGAAAGTTTATATCATCTTTTAAAATCACCTGTGGCTCACTTTTAAAGTCTGAAATCATCACACCCATAATAAATCTCTTCATGGAAGTTCAGTTTCTTGAAATTAAATTAGAATAGGAATTGTCTGTAGAGTCTGATACACAAAATAAAACAGGCAGACTGGCTTACAATGATGTATACCATCTGTAAGGAAATATATCAGTGGTTCCCCATATTAAAAGCACCTTTCTACAACTATGGCATGCATTAAATGACACTTTTTAATGTGGTTATTTTCTTCTCCAGTAAGAAAAAGTGATTTGCTTGGATATCTCACTTGCCTGAGCCAAAGCCCAGGGGGTGTAGTGTCATCTGTCTCACTGTAAATATTTCTGTTATATCTCTTTCTGAGGGTTCTTCCTCCAAGCTGACATAATCAAAAGCAACAAATACGACATGGCTTAAGTTTACTTCCTTGCTTACATGTTTTCTGTCTCCTGAAACATGTCTTACAAGCATGATGAGTATGAACTGGAAGATATCATCTTTTAATTCATAAAGAAATGCATGTATAAATTAGCCCTACGCTAGATTATATCTATCCATTAAAGGTAAACCATTCACTTTTCCATTTTACATTATTCAATATAGTATATTTTCTGAGATTTGACAGATCACCCAAAGCCACAGATACTCATATCAACTCTCAAACAAGTCTTCATCATTCCTTGGAATTCTACTTTTTCCCAAGAAAAAAACCAAACCAGTAGATTTTGCCTAGTATGTTCAACTATGTTTAAACTATTCATTACCCAAGAGGTTTACACAGTTAAGACTCCACTAGATATGAAGCAGCTCCTGATGACACCAGCTACCACTGTCTAGAGTCATGCTGGCTCTGTCCACCTTTTTCACCCCAGGAAAACAAAATAACCCCCTCCAAGAGACACTGCTACTCAGTTGGAAAGACTTCCCATCAGACACAGTTAGCAGAGATTTGGCAGAGGCCCTTGTTGGTACAGTCCTCTGTTCAGGAGCTCTCTTGGGCTTGTGTTGAGGCCCTTTGGGCCCCTGCATCACACCCCCCCATCACTGAGGGCTCCCTTCCCCTCTGCTCCAGCTCCCCTGGGTGACACTGTTTATCCTCTGTCTAAAAAAGCCCTCTGCCAGAGCTCCACTGGGTGACACTCTTTGTCCTCTGTCTTCTTCCACCTGGGCTTGTATCCAGCACCTGAGAACTTTCTGCTGACTGAGTTTCATCTGCACATCAGCAAGGGATTTATGGCTGTCTCTGCATGGCTTTCTGGCTGTACCAGCCCTGGTTTCCCACTCAGCGTCTTCTGCTTGACCGTGGATGACAAGAGAAGCCACTCAGCAAGCCCTTTCCCTTTTCAGCTGTTTCCCAGCAGAAGAAACATTAGCACGTCAGACTGCCAGACAACACACCACAGAGATTCTCCCACATATTGCTTCTTTCTTCCTTTTTTTCACGTCAAGAGCTAAAGAGGTGGGTGACAGATTTCCACTGGAGGAGGGGGGAAATTATGCTGAGCACTGCTATTGCGACCTCTCTGTCTTTTACACTTGAGCGGGAAGGGGCCCTGCAGTGAGGCACTAAAACCAACAGCCTATCCACAAAGCCCCCAGCTAATTAGTCATTAAAAAATAAAATTAAAAAAAAAAAAAGAAAAAAGAAAAAGAATTGAAATCTGCCAAGAGAGGAGAGAGGGCTTTAAAAGGATATACCTTTATAGCCATAAATTGCTAAAGAAGAATTACAGGATAATGTACAAAGGGTCAATGCAATAAAAGGAGTGAAAGAGACACCTGAGTTTCCTTGAAGTCACCGGGGAGGCAGCTGTGCTCAGTGTGCTTGCTGCACATACATGTAGCTGGATAATTGCTTGGTTAGGAACTGAAATAGCAGCATGTGGGCATCATCCAAAGGAGAAAGTAGACACACAGAAAAAAAAATCACCAGTCCAGCCTTGGGCTAAGTTTCATTGCATGCAGAGTAGATCAACAATTTATTTCTGAAATTTACTCTTTGTAAAGCATAAATAAGCAGGGAGGATCAGCGTGTAACCCAGCAATGTACATACCCTCTGATAGATACTGTGTTTGGCTCTATCTAATGAGGGCAGCCCCAGAAACAAGACTACAGACCTGCAGGAGCTATGTGCTCTCACGTTGCTTTTTTTTTAACACGCAGCTTGATTAATCTGACGGTTAACTTAATTAAGTAAAGCTCACCTCCTTATCAGGCTCTTCGAGGCTTTAACACCACACCAGGTACTCTGAGGCCATTCATTAGGCCTTACAACGTGCCTCTCAGCTAGGTAAATATGTGCTAATTGCATTTCACAGAACGGTTCAGACAAAGGCACAACAGTCAAGCCCAAAGTTTTGGACGTCTGGCCTTGGAAGTTGTGTAGGGACCCAAAGGAAATTCTGGGTCAGGGGAATGAATTCCACAGCACCCGTGGGACCATGGGAGTCAGACAAAGGAGGAGAAGGTGACTAGAAATTAATTCTCACATGAAACACCGATTTGTGTGCAGCACCAAGCTTTTGGCATACTCCCAAGGCTCCCGGGGCTGGGGTTGACTGCAGAGAAAGCACATCCACCCTGCCCTGCAGCTGGGAGGCCCCAGGGAGCCAAGGGCTCTGGGATACTGTGATAATAAGGATCGTTCAGATCGTTTCTGATCCATTTTAAGGTCCTCCTTTCCTCATTAAAAAAAACAGGAGAGCTCACACCCATCAGCATGTGTCAGCTCTGGCAGGGCGGTCACGGTGCAAAGCCCCATGGAAACCCCATGTGCAAACACAACCCGTGTCACCTGCATGCAGTGAGGAAAGCAGGTGACAACAGCCTGTGCCTCTCTTGCACCCCAGTATGTTGGTGACAGTGCAACACGGAGCCCAGGGCAGGCGTGCATGCATGTGAACACTGGAGACTGAGAGGACCTGTCTCTCGTTTTTACGTGAGGGAGAAGCGAATTTGTGCTGGTGTCCTACAGTCACATATACTGCAGCAAAAGAAACATAAAAGAGCTGGACAAGGTCACCAAAAGAGAAAAACAAAACTGAAAGAGGGTTTTCAAGGCATCCTGACTTGAATCCATGTCCCAGTTATAGTTTTCCTGACTGTCTGCACATTCCTTACCTCCATTTTTCTTTTCCTATAAAAGAGAAATGTAATGTTTATTGTTACAAGGAGTGCAATGCCATAATCAGGTTAAGAAAACAATTGACTGAATGCGGACGTATATTACTGAAAACTTAATTCTGAAAAGCTTCATTTGCTCATTGGGGACACTTGTCTTGTTTACAATGTCACTTCTGTTACAAGTGTTTTTAAGGACAGATACTTCTGGGAATGAGAGAAGCCTGACAGTCTTATGAATTTGGCATGCAAATTTGCCAGGCAGATTCAGCCTTTGTTCTCTTCCCTATTGGTGCTAATAAAAAGGATGTGCATTGGCCTTGTTAGAAAAAACAAGAAAAAGAAACAAGAGAAAGAGAAATAGGGAGAGAGGAAGGAGGAGGGGCGTAAGCATGTGGACCTAGAGCAGCACAAGGAGTGAGCAGCAGAGGTGAGAAGAGCTGTTTGTACATCACTAGTACGCTGTCTCCGTTAGCATTACTCCATTTCTGCACCTGCCTTGAAAATACATTTCTTGGTGCTGCTTAATTACTGCAGTTGCTGAAGTTTCAGAGACAAATACATCTCCCAATAACCCTATTTTCATCTTCTCCTCAGCATTTTCAAAAACGCACCACCTCCCACCCCAGCCAAACCAGTCATATTAACCTTTTTCCAGCTTACTTCAAAGCTTCCTCAGGAATTTTTATACCTATTTACATGAATCAAAGTGGTTGCTTTCAAAGCTGATTTTTCCCATATGCTGCTGCTTTGGAGGTAACCTCAGGAGCTGGTTAAGATTTTCCCTTTCACATACTAGAACCAAATCCATGTTTTAAGAACACATTTCTCTCACCTTCGTATTTACCTCATTTTAAACAAGCAAACATTTATTTTGAAAAAAATGAAATTTGTGGTAGTTCCAACCTCCCCAAATTTGTCCTAGAGGAACAGCTACATGCACTCTGACGCAGGAGATCAGCAGCCAATAATTGTGGAAGTGAAAGTGTCTCTTCACTGCTTAACCTGGAGAGGTCTTGGGCACGCATGGATTTGCAAATTTAAGGAGGCTCTCCAATCTTAGCCATTTTTGAGGGACTTTAGATGATCTTCATTTCAATATCTCTGCCCTCAAATTAAATCACATGTGTTGAGCAGAGCTCTGCATGGTTTGCCGACTCTTTTTCTAAGCCTGGAGCCTTTGGCATGTGAGGTGTCATTCAGCCAACAACACAGCAGAGGTCAATGATTCGAAAGTGTCCTCTCTAAAACAAGAAGGACCCATTTTATTGGCAAATCACCAGCAGCAAGAGATTAAGTTAAGGCTGCAAATAATGAAAGCATGACAAAAGCATGCGTTTTCTGCCCTTGATCCCTTTACTACGTTTCCTGGTGTAAAAATTATAACCTGCCTCCTTCCAGCATTATCCTTATTTATAGAAGAGCTAGAGTTCTCCCCTGAGTTTTGAGAGGGTGAGTTTGCAGTAAAGAGCTACAGGGGTTGAGGCAGACCTCTCCTGGCTCACTGGGAAGGTCAGGAGGAGACGTCTGCACAAACCCATGTGGGTCAGGGTGGTGTGCCAGCAAGCTGGAGTTGAGAAATACATGCTGAGGTATTCCTGTAAACAATCCTGTAAAGCAAAACAAAACAGGAGCAGAGCTGGAGTCACTTTGTTGAAAGAAGTGTAAGTGGAAATATGTGCCAAGCAGTGCAGGACTGCCAAACCCACAAATGATTTGAGACTACCTCCCACTTCAGGGCTTAGAAAATGTATTCTGTGTTAAGAGCTACACATGTTCCTAAGAGCCCATAGTTTAGCCTAAAAGTCAGTCTGATTAATTCATACACAGGCTAGGTGGGAGCAACGGAATAGAGATGGGGAAAAAAAAGAAACTAATTAAGGCAAAATACACTTGGGAGTTCTGTGGTGGTGGAGATACTGGGTGCTATTAACAGCCAGGGGGATTGATGCTGGGGCACCTTTAGAAAAGTCAGCAGATAATAAGAAACAGCATTAAGAACAAATTGAGGTGGGTAAAATTTACTGCTGTCTCCACTGAGACTGTAAATGGAAAACTTGGAGGGAGATGGTGATAATACTAAAAGAGGCCAAACAAACAAATTCCGCTAGAACCAGCAGAGTGGTTTTAAATCATGTCCTTTAATAATCTACCATTCGCTTTACTGTAACATGTCATTGCATTATTCAGGTCTGCAAACAATTGTTGAGTTCCCAACTTCTGCTGCTGGAAAAAATGATGACCTGGGGGAAGGAATTTTTGTAGTAAATACCTCAGCATGAATAATAAGATGAGGTTATTTAAGCGACAGCTCCTTGAAAAATTAGCCTAACTTCCTAATAACTGTACTACATAGCTTAAAGAAATCTAATTTTATCTCTGCCTCCCACACAGTAAATCTCCCTATCACATTCTTTCCTTGCTTCATTGCTATTTCTTTGCTTAATAATCACCTACTTAAAAGATCAGGGATAGTATTAATAATGGGCAAATTAGATACACAGAAAACCAATGTTTTCTGTGCTTTCAGAGATACCCAGCATGACTGTCATTAAACCAAAACCAAGGCTTGAGGAGGGAGCACAGAATCCTAGGCAGGCTGCAGCAGAACAGGGCAAGGACTCTGGCTAACTTAGTGTTGAACAGACAACATTAGTCAGCGTTGCAATGCTGAAATATTTAACAACGGGAGCGGCTCTCCCCTTCAGCATTTTTCTCCCATAAACTAATTAAGCTATAATATTATGAGCACTTCCTTTGAGGCTAGGCTTTCCTCTTAGCATGACTTTTGGCAGGCTGGGCAAAGCTGGGTTATCGCTGTGATGAAAAAGCTGGCACTACATTTTGCCTCAGTCTCCTTTATTATTTTTTTCAAAGTTCTATACAAAGCCACTCACATGCCCAATGGCTCAATCTCACTTCCAATTAAGTCAATGATAAAACTCACATTGACTTAAATGGGAGCAGGTTTGCATCCCAAAGGCTAACAGTCAAGGCTTTTAACAATCAGACTACTAATAGGGAAAGTAGAAAGGGTTAGAAAATGTCATCATCTTCTCTTTTCTTAGGAGCTGTAATTCAAAGTGAATAGAGTAGGCATGTTCAATTCGAAATTATTTTCAGGGAGAAAAAATATGTAGTGAGTCTATTTATAATGCGGTGATTCAGCTCTTCTTATAATACGTGTGGATGGTTCTCTTGCAGAGAAGAAGGCAGCACATAAGAATTATTGACTCTCCCTTTAAATAGTTTGCAAGGACTTTCTTAGCCCTTACTATATTCAGCCCTTACTATATCACCTAGCCTGTGCACTGATAGTAAAATGTTTTGGCCAATTAACTCGATTATATTTGAATCCACTGCTGAAAAAAGAGCAAAAGACCTGGAGCACCCCAGATGCTTCCTCAGCACTGGTTGCTGCTATGGACAGAGACCATATGAGGCCAGGAAAGAAGAGAATTTTGTTTTTCTTTTTACAACATTGGCTAAATTAAGCAAAAGGAAGAGATTAGATTAACAATGGCCACATTAATGTTAATTTTTCTTGCTTGAACAAACATACTTTTGGAAGATGAGGGGGTACTCCATAAGTAATAAAGCCTTTGAAGACAGCCTGGTGGAGATGCCCAGCATTTAAATTTCCCATGAACTTTTCAAATGCAGATAATTCCACTCAACCTCCCCAGCCTCAGTGCGATTCCCACTCCTCGCAGAGGGCACATGCACCCACACAGAAGAAGCCCTCTGGGAGCAGTGGTTTAGGTGGTGATACCAATTTCTCATCCTTTCTCCCCTCTCCCCTACCCTGAACCAGCAGAGGAAGAGGGATGCAGGTTGCAGAGTGACTAAGCTGCAGTCCGCAGCATGCAGGGGCTTCTGCTGGCAGGGAGTGAGAAGGGAGGGCATTGCCACCACCAACTGGGCCTTGAAATCTGCTCCCTTGCAGGTCAGTGTGCTGCAGTGAGTCAGTCCCCGATGGAGACTCAGCTCAATTCCTGTAGGCATCCATGCAGCTGGAGGGCTGCCACGGGAACCCTGCAGCTCCCTGCCTGGCACTGCCCCAGTACACACAGTGGAGGCATTCTGGGGACGATGACACCATGGAAAGCTTGGAACCTTCTGCCAGCTGGATTTGGTGTTTCTTTAGGATGCCCATGACAGCCACAGCTGTAACTGCACACCATGTGTGGGAACAGGGAAGCCTGCCCTGCCCTGCCCTGCCACAGTGTTGAAAGTATTTTTTCGCTATTCTGGGTATTGCCTGTTTGTCAGCTGGTGGATGCTTTCCACCTGTAGTTATGTCTTTCATCTCAGTGCCTCTTCTACTCCTTGCTTTTCCCCTGCTAGCAGAGTAGAAGGAAATGTGTTTGCCTTTTGCAATGTTTATTATCAAATTCAAACAGAAAACGCTGAACTGTAGCACTGCCTGAGTAACCTGGTGTGATACACCCACGCAGGGGGGAGAGGTAAAGAGAACAGCTTTTGTGAATGACATTCAGGTTCAACTCGCAGGTTTGCAAATCTTCTGAAAAACTGAAATGGCTCCTGCAGCAAAGACTGTGAGCAAAGTTTCATGACCCATTACTTTAAAGGGAAGCCAGGTGGCTCAGCAGAATTTGATGGAGTTGCTCTGGAGGAACACAAGGGAAACACAAGGCGTCTCAAACATTGGCTCCCAAACATTTGCACCTCTTCTCTCCTCAGCCCATGATTTGGAGAGTACACCTGCACACACCCACACATGCTCTGTTTTTGTCTCCTTTTCTGCACCACTCTCCATTCCAAACCCTTTTTGATTGTCATGGCTTCAAAATCCAAAATAGTCCCAGCCTCCTTCTGCAAATAAAGCAGAGATTATGGCTTTGCATTTCTGTGTCAAGTGCTGAGGGCCAATGGCATTCCAAACATCCATAAAGTTGAAATAGTAGGTCAGTACAAGCACACACTGCAAAATCTCCTGGAAGAGGAGTCAGTGCAGTCCTGCAGGATGTGGGTTTGGATCTCTTCCTCTTTATCTCTCTCTCCCTCAGCCCCTGACTCTTTCTCCCTCCCTCCCAGCACCCTTAGAGCAGAATGTCTGACGCTGGCAGCCTTTGCCCACTCACATGCTGCCCTAATGGGATACCCTAATCCCAGCCTGATTCCCTCCTGCTCCAGCTTCACCATATAACCAACAGACCCCTTCTGGGTCCATATAGCTCAGAGCTCTGATGGTGAGGAAAATATACCAGTGGCATTGAATAGAAAATCCCACTGATCTCTCTTCTGCTGCTGGCTCTGCCTCATCTTTGGAGAGCAGAAACAAGGGAGAAATGCATCAGAAGTGCAGTGCGGCCAGACTGGAACCTGTGCTTGAGGTGAGAGCACCCAGCGATTGGCACAGCCTGGTATCATGTGCATGAAGATCAGCAATGCTGCCACAGTGTCATTGTGTCAGCCAGGAGCAGGATGCACGAGGGTTCAGGACAGGGCTTGTACTGCCACTGAAGCCACTCTGCCTTTAAAAAGGCAGACAACTTTGAAAAATGTCCTCTCACAGCTAACTGGCTTTGCAGGCCAGTGTGAAGAGGGAAAAAAACCCCTCCTCATTTTCCTGCTGCCACAGGCACCAATAACTCACGCCATCACTCCCACTGGAATTCTGTGTTGACCCTCTGTCGGATTTACGGGATTGCTCTGCCAGATCCTGCCTTGCTCCCTTCTTTTGCCTGCAGGGAGGAGGCAGGTCCCCACAAGTGGCCTGCCTTGCCCAGCCTGGCCCCATTCACGGAGCATTGTGGGGATGCACATGACTGCCATGCCTCTTTGGTGAGGCTTAATTTACAGGGACAATCTCTTTTCTGACTACTGCAAGTTCACCCGAGGCTCTTAATGGATGTTTCCCCTGAATCATGACTACTGTTAAACATTCTTCATTAAAGTACTAAATTAATCTCTGCTGAATATATGCGATGCAGCCTGAAGCCCACCTCAATCTCCATTAGCTGCATTGTTCTTGCAGCCGAGAGAAATAAGATTTATTTTAGTCAGTAAAGTGAACAAACACCACCTGTGATCCACTCAGGAAGCTGACCTGAGCTAGAAGGTGACATTTTTACTGTTCCTTTTTGACTATAACCAAGGCTAATGGTGCATGGATTATTATGTTTCCAGCAAAGCTGCCTTTTTCAGTTGAAAAAGAGGTTTTTGTCAATTAAATACTCAGTGAATCAAAGACATGTAGACTATACATATGATAATTCAATTTAAAAATACTGAAAGGAGCTTTAAAGAATGGCACTGGAAATGACAGATAAGATTTTTTTTGTGGTTTGAGTGAATTGCCACCTTTGTTCTCATGCTCTATATAGTGATCACAGACTGATTTAGCCTGCAAATATAAACAGCTCCTTTGCTTTCCAGGAAACTCACTGGCTAAAGTAACTTATATAGTACCACTGTTTTATGGATAAACAGGCTAAGTCAGTTCATTACCCCATCAGTATGGAGCTCTGACAATTGCTAAGTTCCATGTTTTGAAAACAGATGGAGAAACTCTTTCAGTGAACTGCATGGGACTTTCAAAGCATAAGTAGAGCTCAAATGAGGACAAGGGTGGCTCTTTATTACGTCTCTTTTTCACAGTAAATGCAACCCCTGGAAAGTTCAGAGCCCGTAAGAGTGCAGGCCTTTTCCATATATGTTGCAAAGCAGGTTTCTGCCAGCAAAGTCAAACAGTGTGTGCCAAGGAGAAAATGCCTTCCCAGTTTGTCCTTCAAGATGAACTGTGCTGGATTTCCTGCACATGGATGACAGTTAAAAATACAGTCAAGAATTATGTACTAGAGCTTGCATTCTGCTATGTCCTCTGTCCTGGGACTGTCTGAGGGTGTCTGAGCCTTAATAGAGCTTAATGACTTTAGTGCTCATTAAATCAGAGAGGGCTGAGAGTATTCAGAAAAGGAGAACAGGAAGCAGAGAAGAGGTGAAATCACAAAAGGTTCAGGCATGGATAGGATAGGATATAGGATAGGATAGGATAGGATAGGATAGGATAGGATAGGATAGGATAGGATAGGATAGGATAGGATAGGATAGGATAGAATAGGATAGGATAGGATAGGATAGGATAGGATAGGATAGGATAGGATAGGATAGGATAGGATAGGATAGGATAGGATAGGATAGGATAGGATAGGATAGGATAAAATAAACCTTTGGGTTTTATGTCCCACACTCAGTCTCCTTCTCTCTCGCTGCCTGAGAACACAAGATGAAATCAGAGCCCTATGGGGAGAACTGGGATGATTGTGTTGACTTGTGCCGATCTGTGCAAGAAGTCAGACCAGACAGGAGTCACATGCAGCGATTCAGAACCCAAAGGATGGAGAAACCTCATGGGAGAGGAGAGGAGAGGAGAGGAGAGGAGAGGAGAGGCTTTTAAAAGGGATACTTTAGGTCTGTTCATGACTGAGCTTTGCTTCATTATTTGAAGCAAATCTTGTGAAGTAGATAAATGACAGACAGTAAGACTAATGCTGTAGTGATTATTACTGTTGAAGGCACCTAACTCCTTCAGATTCCCTGGAAAATCCCTGTACTGCTGCATGTTGCACTGACGGAACTGAGTACAGGCTCTGACTAGTACAGGAAGAAATAGCTCCCACCATTTTCATGCTTCATCCATGGTTTCCATAGCAGATTTGGCAACATCTCAAAGCTTCCTCAGCCCTATACCTATTATCAGTTACGTTATGTTACAGTGCTGCATTTTAATTGCTGGGTTTTCTGAGACAGAGGGAGCTGAATCTAAATATATCTCAAGCGCCAGCAGTGATATTTAGCACAGCTACTGTAATTAAGCATTCAGCCACTGCCAACAAATAAAACTTCTCACTTGAGCAAATAGGTTCTCTGAAAAACACCTGAATGTTTGACAAAATTTCTTTTTCTGTTATTTTAATATCATTAGGAGGCCTCAGTTTTCTTGATTGGTGGGATGTGCATCTAAACTGCCAAGAAACTACCCATTTTCGACCACAGCTCTTTTCCTTTTCTGAATGCAGACACTGACAGCTCTAACAAAGATGCTCAGCTAGGAAGCTTTTTCTCCAGTAAGAGAAATGAAATATTGCTGAGTTAAAACCACTAATTACAGTTTATAATAACAATACTTCCTGGGGGAAAAAAATTAAACTATACTTAACTGCTGGTTTTTTTCTTTCAACTAGGGGTTAGGCTACAGTCTGATGACTAACTACTTGCAAAATTCTACTCAACTGGTACAGTCTAGCTGGTAGATTCCAGAGCAAAAAACTACACCTCTCCCACAGTATAGGCATATTTTTCTGTCAAACCATTTGCTTTGTAATTCAAGTGCAAAACTTAATGTATGCAATAGGAAGCAAAGTATTTGAATAAAGATCACTGAAAAAACCCTGAAGTACATCCTTCATTTTGAGTATTTTAGGAAGCTCTTGGAATTTTTGCAAGCCCATATGGGATATTTTAGAAAGGGAAAAATCACTAGGTAAAATGCTTAGGCTATAGTAAACTTTGCAATTGCAGAAATTTACACCCAGAGCTCTGTTCTTCTATCCAAGTGCATGAGTTCCTGTTTTCTCCTGAAGTGTTGACTCCTCCAAGGCCTTCCACTGGGACACAAAAGTTTTTCTCACTCCCTTTCCCCTCAGAAGAAGCCTGAACATGACTTGTATTCAAGAATACTGAGAGATGGAGCTCCTCTAGTAAAATTTTTCAGATTACCAGGTTTTATCCTTCAGGACTGAAAGAAGTGCTGGAGGCAGAGACATGCACACACACACACACACAGAGATGCAACCACTGGGCTTTTCAAGCCAGGGGGAATCAGCGGGGTAAGAGATGACATTGGCCTATAGGTCTCTAGTGGGTTATTTTCCTAATTCATTCTGCTGATGCTGACTTGCACCAAAGCTCAGGAGATCAAACAGAAGAGTATAAATGGCATTGAAAAGTCAGCCAGTGACCCAGAAGGCCACTTTCTTAATGAAAGCACTCTCTCTCTCATTTAAATGGTAACTATAAAAAGTGTGCAGGAAACACTGGGCCTGATCAGAGAAGTGAAGGTGGGAATATTTATTTGCATTTCTTAAAAGCACCTTTTTATTTTTCTCCTGGAAAGTAGTAAACCAAAATGGACTACAAAAATAGTATTTGCCTGGTAAGGCAATCTTCAAAAACTATTGTCTTGTGATGACCCAAGGTTTAGCTCCTGCTATTCTTAACCCCTTAATCAGAGCTTTGTTTTCTGTGTGTTGCCACTAAATTCCATCAAGAGAGAATGGGGCAAAGTCTGAGTGTTTAGAGACGGTCTGGAAACATATTTGAAATTATTCAGCTCTTACACCAAAATTTAAATGTGTCTGTTGACACATGAGGAGGTAGCTTCCTAAAAGATGTCAAAATTGAAGGACTGGAACACGAATACTTTTAATCACCCTTATTATGTTATTTTAACAACTCAAAATACAAATCCGTAATCCTCTTCTGAGTATTTCAGTATTTCAATATATTTTTAATCTGTGTATTTAAAACATTATATCCCAGTGTATCCAGTATAATGCAGCATTAAAAAGGAAGATTTCAGTTGAATACACTTTATTGGAGGGGACAAAAAGGCATGTTTTTTAAAACATGCAATGTTTTAAACAAGTGGCAAAGTTAAGCCAAAACAAAGAACCTGTGTTGCAGCTCCTACCCAAGATAAGGCACACCCTGAAGTCAGCTGCTGAAAAAAGTGAAAAATTTGTCCCAGTGTGAAACAAAAAATTCAATGCTAATCATAGGCATGCTCTCTGCTTAAAACATGTGAGGGTACTTAGTTCTAGTTCTTTTTCTATAGAAAACTCATACCTACAACTGCTTAAGTACAGATA
The DNA here is from genome assembly GCA_013397055.1 of Pachycephala philippinensis. Classification (NCBI taxonomy): domain Eukaryota; kingdom Metazoa; phylum Chordata; class Aves; order Passeriformes; genus Pachycephala; species Pachycephala philippinensis. The sequence goes on from VWZT01012161.1 coordinate 572,276, forward strand.
CAGAACAGCTGAGTTTCGAAAGGACAGATCATGAGATAATTGCAAACTGTTTTGTATTTAATTCATCGATCCTAGTCAAATTTGCAGAAAAAACCCCAAAAACAGCAATGCCAGTGGCATTGCAAGTACAGTAACTTTTCCTACCTGATTCATAACTTTCAATCTGCATTCAAGAGCAGGCAGAAATCTGACATCTCTGGATCTAGGAGAAAGTTCAAAGGCTAATGCCACGAAGCACATTCCTGAGTCTGCTTCTTTAGATGTTCACTGAAGTCCCATGCCTGTACCCGTCTCTCACTCTGTCTTTACATCTCTTTCACGTTGGTTTCTTCTACTTATCTCAGACTCTGTTGAAAAGATGTGCCCCTCTGGCTGCAACACAAGACACGAGGGTTCAGAAAAGCTCCCATGTCCTGTGTTGTAGCCGGAGGTCTCACAATAGTTTAGAGCAAACCCTCTGGTGTGCAGGTTCCCTTCGCAGGCAAAGCTCTTTTCCTGCACTTTTGAATTCAACCTATGTGTCAATCTGCGAAAGAGAAGTGAAGAATGGAAATCAGGTGCACAGGTAACACTGTGTGCTATTGGTACTGTCAACACAGCAAATGGAAAAAGCACCCGAGCAGCTGCCAACCTGGGGCAGAAAAGCCAAGTTCTGACCTGGAATCTAAAGCTGCCATTCAGTTGACCTCAGCAAAGACACGCCAGCTCACAGCAGTTGGAATCAACCCTACTGACTTTCCAGCATGATCCCCGGATCTTGATGCCTTTGCATTGCCAAAGCATTTCTTTGGCAACTTTGCCAGACCCTGTTCTTTCAACAGCAGATAAAGCTAAGCAAATAATTAGCAACTAATCATGTAAAAACAAATGCTGTCTTTTGTTTCTTGTTTGCAAATTGCCCTTACATGGATCACAACATTTCCAAATTTGTTATGCAGAATTATTAATGAATGCCTTCATAATTAATAATTCCAGGTCTGCAGATCACTCATAAGGAGTTATGAGCATTTGTAAATCACACTGCATTTCTTAATTATATAAGCCACCTAAAACTTATTCCTGATGAGGTTAATTGTCTAATTAACTAACTGGCATTGTGGATATGCAGCTCAAGAAATCACTTTTGGTGAATGTCCAAACTTATGAATTTAAAAGGGGCATTGCTGAGAGCAGTTTCTGCTAATAAAGCTCTGTACCAAATATCCACAGAAAACAAGCCATTGAAATGGTTCAAAGAGTTAAATTGAAATTCACTTGTGAATTCAAGTGGATATTCACAGGACAGCATGTTTTTTTTACTGTTTGCTCAACTCAAGTCATAAATTAATGCTAACGAAAATATTCAGAGCTGTTGTTGAATTTCTTATGAGTACAGTATTTACTTCTATGTGTTCTTTTCCCTGTGGACTTACATTTCATTCCCAACTGAAATGGTTTGAAAAGCAGAGCTTCAAAATCCCTTCATATATTTTTATATATATATGTCAAGCCAGTGCAGTATATTGCTATGCATTATAATAAAGATCATCACTTTGAAGCCAGGGTACACAAGACAAGATTATTGCTATCTCTGTTAAAAAAATCTTTGATAGATTTATTGGTTTTTTGTCTCTGACTCTCCACATATTACTTTTATGCTGTCACTGCTTTGTTTGGTACTTTTGCTTCTCCAAACAAACTCAAAGAAGCAGGCGAGGAAACGAAGTGTACTTAGCTGCTATTTTTATGAAGATGACCGACTGAATGCCTGTTCAGGTACTCTGTTGACAAGTACTCACATTAACAGAATTTAGCAAATTACATAAGCTGTTTGCTCTAAAATGTCAAACTTCTGTTCAAAAGACTTTAATTTTTTTAAGCTTTCCTATCTACTTCAAATAAAAGTCACAGTTTGTTCATTTCCAGATTTATCTCGCATGGAATAAAGTACAGTTCAACTGGTCAGACCTCAGATTAGGCAAAGGACAAAGCTATGAATTAAAAGGTCTTTCCCTATGAGGGCATCAAAAGGAATGCCATCAGTATTTCTGACAGTAACATGGCTCTTAAAATTGCCTAATGATGAGTGCAACAACAGTTTTTAGCTATTAGTCTGCAACTTGAAGAATCCCCAAATCTTTTCATGCATGTATTCTAAGATTTTTGCTATGGATTATATAGTTTATCTAGAAATTAGTTATTTCCAGCCACCCGCCTTTCTTATCTCAGCTGCATAGTAAAAAAAATACCCAACCACTTTTACATTCAGTGTGAAAAAAAAATCATGCTAACCAAGCTCCATCTGTCTTACCAATTCCCTAAACTGTGCCTATACAGGCACTAAAAGGAAATCAAAACACAGAGTACTAGGAACTTGGGACCCAGAATTAATCTGCTTTTTACGGAAAAATTATATTCAGATAAAACTAAATGATTCACTCCATCCCATTTCTACAGCAAGGAAATTCAAGGTTAGAGCTGAAATTGCATCCTTAAAGATTTGCTGATGCCCTGTGGAAAAAGCATGAAAATAATTCGAGTTAGAGAAGATTCTGCTTAATTATTCTGCACTTCCTCCTTTTGTGTCTCCTCATTTTTGTTCACTGAAGGCATTTCTGAGAGATTAGTCTGAGCCCACAAAGCTCTGTGGAAAGGTCTCATTGTGTGCTCTGTGTGACACCTCAGACAGGAAGCAGGACGTATTAGGACAGCAACCTGCCGTATACAGAGCATCCTTTTACCTGTTTTATGCCACCAACAAGGGTAAGTAGATTTATGGAGAGATGGGAAACCTGCTCATTCCTCAGGATTCATTTCCCTAGTCTAACAGTGCAATCATCTTTCACTCCACGGCTATAAACTTTGAGTCATGATGAATACTGACGGAATGGAGGCAGGGATTTGCAAATCACCTCTTGCCTGGTGTTTCCCTCCCCTCTTCCCCAGTGTGAGTGGAAGTTGGAAGCTGCAGTGAATGATCATTGAAATTCGGCCTCTCAGCTAAGCTGGCCAGTGTAATCCTCACAGTGAGTCATTCAAGAACAATCACTGGCAGATGTCATTAGCCAGGCAGTCATTACTGCTGTGGTTTGCACAAGGAGCAAGAACACAATGTGTTCATATGACCTCAGAGGTGTCCAAGGGATTCTTTCTCCAGGATGAGGGGATGCCATTCCAGACCTGGTCATCAAATCAAACCTCTAAACTGGAGGTCTGAGAGGAATTCTGACTTCCACCACCAAGCCCACACATAAAATCTGGTGGTGTGGCTGCACCCAAAATGAGAAGAGAATTATTTTCCAGTATCAGAAACACATTACAGGAATACTGAAGCCACAGAATATGAATTTGAACTCAACCCAGGGTGATTTTTCCTCATCTTCAAGCCATTAAACGTAAACTAGCACTTTCCTTTGGATCTGGATACTGTCTTCTCTGCCCATTATTATCATTAGTTAAGGGAAAAATGTCTTGCCACTGTTGGAATAAATTTTTTTTCCCAGCCTCCATGCATTGTAACAATTTTTGAGTTTGTGACAAATACCCTTTATCTCTAATTAAATTTCACATCTCTTCCACACCAGTTCACCCTTTTCTTTGGAGAGGACAGTTTTGCTGGGGCACACCAAAAATTTCAGTCATTTTATAGAAAAGTAGATGTATGTGTTCCAATTTACCTAACCACTGTGAACTAATTTGCTGTTTAAAGTGACACTGTACTAATTACATATCAGCACATTAAAGTAGCTGCAGGCTGTAATCGTTTCCCTTTGAATGAACAGTACACGCTTCCAGCAAAGTCCTCAAGAGCTGTTTTGGAATTCAAGAAAGCAATAATCAATTCTCTTATGCTGCTACTTCAATATAAAGCAAAGAACTGGATAACTTTATTTTTAAGTAGATCAATCTCTATTTATTAGTAGCAGAACAATTTTGACAGACTCTGCCCTTGCATGAACACAAACCCTTGTGGTTCTCAATAGGTACACATCACCTCAGGCAGAATTTGGCCCTCAGTGAACTTAAGCTCTCCATGAGCCCCATCTTCTTCTGATCTGTATCCACAGGGGGTTTTCCCTCATTCCACACTCCAAAGTTTATAATCACATGGCTTGGGACAAGGCCTCTGTGGGTCACGTAGCAGTTCTGCTTTGACATGGTCATACAGAAGCATTTATCAGTGATGACTGTTAAACTTTAACTAGCATAATTTGAGAGAGCAAAAGAAAGGAATTTACTTTTGAGCGTGGAAAGCTTTATATGATATTTTCTGAATTAAAGACCGCGATTTAAAATAATCCTGTAAATTGAAAATCTATATCTGATGTGGCTGAAGAGGGACTTCTAAACCTAACTGTCTTAAATATAGATTTTAAATCAATATGAGTCGTTTTGGAGCATTACCGTTCAAGGATTTTGTGCCAGTGCTGTTAAAGTAGTATTAATTCATGCTCTTATCTTTTTCATTTCATAAAGTGTACAGGTTTTTTTTTTCCTGCAAGTCTATTAATGTAGGAACTATAATCCATCTTTTTCTATTTCGCCTTGGTATTGTCTCCCCAGATCAAAGTTAGATTATAACACAGAGTGAATTTCATAAATTATTTTGAATGATTTTAGAGAAAAAAAAAGGAAACGAGAAAAAAATGCAGGTTAAAGTCAGAAACACATCATATATCACACAATTTACTAAGAAGCAGCCAAGGCTGATTGAGATAATCTGCTAGAACTCAGCAATAAAAAGTTTGTTTAATTTCTAAAGATGGCAGATGTCATAAAAAAAGAGGCTGATGCAAAAATAAAGCCTCCAGAGTCTGGCAGTTCTGTTTGGATGTCAATAAAAGATAATGTAACCTGTCAAATTTGCAAGCATGTTTTATCCAACCATCATATTCTACCTTCACCACTCAAGCATTACCTTCCAAGAAACATCCGCATCTGCCTGATTATCCTAAAGTAATTCTGATGAAGAGAGCAGGTTGCAAATTAAAAGTGTCTTCCTCTTACTAGTTTTCTCTATCTCCCCCCTCCCCACTTTTTAATCCTTCTTTTTTTACAGTTCAGCTAATTTTTTCTTGAAAGGTTAAGGAGTTAGCAATTATTTCAATGGCTCTTGCCGCTTCAGGCTAAGTGTCTCATCTGGCCTTTATTTTAAGGAGCTTCCCTTCATTCTTCATACTCAATGTCTCTCACTGATCATTGAGATTACTCCAGAGCTGTGTAACTTGGAGCTGCTGTGCCTGTTCCTAGCAGAACATACAAACCATGGTATGGAGATGGCCTGCAGATGCCATAGATGAGTCGTTGTGCTTCACACTCCATTGAGCTGGGGTTGCACCACCAGACAAAATTCTAAAGGCTAGTTCCTGTTTTATGCTGATTTAGACATATTCTCTCTTGGGAAATATTTTTTTATCCCTATATCCACTAGGAATTCTCCAAACATTTTAATTTGTCTTCTATTAGTCAGCCTTCACTTTCTTTCACCATCAGTTCATACACTGTGACTTTGTGAAGTTTTGGAGGTTGCTTAACTTTTTCCATTATATATGTTCAGTTCTGGAAGGAGGCCCAAAAAAGCACACAGTCTCAACAAATCGAGCATTTATTTTGAGGCTTCTGCTGCCAGTCCTCATCACTGAACTGAGAAAGTTTATATCATATCCCCATGATATCTCCTCATGCTGTTATGCTTGATAGATTCAATCACCCCGGCCACTGTGTTTCTGGAGAATCTGTCCAAATTCTGCATCAATCTCCAAAGACAAGCTCTGTTGCTTGTTTTCCAGCTGTACAGCAAACATGCATAAAATGTATGAATCAATCAAGATCACAGCTATTTCAGGAGCTCAGAAGGATGGAGCACTGGGTCAAGGTGAAAATGTTTTTGCCATGATTCTCTGGCATCAGTTCTTAGCAACAAGCCCCTGTGTAAGCATTCCTTCCTTAGGCAGAGCTAGTTTATGCCGTGAGGGGGCTGCAGTTCATTATCTAGAAGCTCGGGTAGCACAGAGAAAACCCATCTCCACAGACAAGACCAAAACCGAGTCAGGCATTAGTTCCTAAAGAAAAAGTGTGTTTTTCCTAAATCAAGGGAAAGAGAGTGGAAGCTGGCCCAGTACTTCCACTCACCACAGAACTGGCATCGGTTTGGGAGAAAGGCTACTGGCACAAGCTGTGTCCTGTCAGGCAATGCTGTCCTCTCACCACCTGCACGGCCATGCTCTCCTTGCTGGATAGCCACTGGCACGTGCCTGCACATCCTGCAGCAGAGATGCTGAAGCTTGCACAGCTTGGGCTCCTTTGCCTCCCTGTTCCTGTGGGAAGGATGCATAAGGAGATTGTCATTGTCATTATGACAGGCCATAATTTTTTCCCAGTTCTTATTCAGATGTGGTTCGAGCTGTCCTTTTCCCACAGAAACGTGCTTGTGTAACAGCATTCGTGTCCTGCTGCTGTGCACTTAATACCATCTTTTCACTGCTTTTTGGGTACCAATTTACAAAGCAGAGTTAGGCAGTTATTAAACCGACCTAATTAATTAAATGAAATAGCACCAAGAGAAAGCATGTGGCTATACACATGGACTGCTATACAAGTTTCATCTAGTGGTACCCTTCACGCATACAGTGATCCTCAGACCAATGTCTGCACGGGCTGGAGCCAATGCCACTGAATGTTGCTTCCTGAAGAACTGAGCAGCTATTCCAGGTATTTTCTGTCTGGCAGCCCTGCCATCCCCCAGCTTATCTACAGTTCTATGGAAAGTGTGGGCCAGAATTAACAGTGACAATAAGATTTTAAAGGTGGAACTGAACAGGCTGATGTATGTAAAAATCCTTGGCAGGTTTAGAGCTGGTGTCTAGAGGGCTCCAGAAAATAAGGTTGGACACAGCATGACTGGTGTGTCACACTGACACAGAAACGAGCCTCCCAGATACTGTCAGGCATGTGCAGCACTTGCCACGTAGCTCCTCCCAGCCAGCCTGTGGAAAGCCTGTAACTTCAACTTTGCAGAAACTGATTTCTATATTTACTGTTAAGCTGCTGTCTGTGTTGTCTGTGGTATGTAACTGAAACATGCCAAAGAATGGAGCTGATGATGGATTTAGAGATGCTCTAAATTTGCCAGTCTGTAGGTGGTTTTGTCCACTGCTACTTCCTTCCAGTACTAAGAACTGACTGTTGCTTCCAGAATTAAACACTACGTGAAAAAAATTTTCCCACAGCACAACTGACAGAAATCTGAAATGAAATAATAATAATGTACAGTCCATTTGCTGTCTAATGTATGTGTGGGATTGAATAGTACTTTGCAATAAATTCCCTTCTTGCTGAATTACTCTAACTTCAAACTGAATTAAAGTACTTAGTTGTCACTACATCATTGAACTTTGATAGCTGGATGCATTCCAAAAGTTGGGACTGCAGTTACTTTTCTTGAAGAAATTCACAAATAAGGGAAAATGAGAGGATTTATTAAAAAAAAAAAAAAAGGAAAAAATAGCTTATTCCATTTTCTAAGCTCTGCTTCATTCACCAGTCTGGAAAGTACAATTAGGATGTGAAGCATGTGGTGGAAACACCCCACCCAGGTGGGGATCTGCTGTGGATGTGTTCCCAGTCTCTTCCCCTGCAGAGGTACAGCTACAGCTCTGGCTGAAGCTGTGTGTTTAGCCATGCACCAATCGATACACGCAAGAACATCAATCCCAATGGTAACTTTTGCAAAACCATGTGGATAACTGCTACTTAATTCAGTGCAACAGAGCACCGTTAGCTCGTGTCCCTCTGCCTTCCATTAGTACCAGCTATGCTGAATTGTGTGGGAACACACCAAATTATGAAGCATAAAAAATTATACTAAATTATTGCACTATACAAATACTGCACCTAGAATCCTACCTCCAGGACGCTTGTTAGCACTAGTTTAGCTGCTGCTTAGGCAACTTAGGCTGTAGCTGTGACTGTACTGAGTCATGCACTCAGGCACAGCCATTTAATAAAGCATCCACACTACAGTATTTGCTTTTGAATAAGTCCCACTGTACCACATTGGTGAAGGAGAGAAGTCAGTGAGAAACTGCACTCGCCATGTCTGGTGCCTGCCTGCACAGCACAGACTGCCTGCTCCTGTTGCATTTGCCTGGTAGTGAAGGAGGCAGGCAGATAGAGCCTGAGGAAACAGGCTGCCAGGGAACCATCATGCTGTGTTCTCTGTGTCTTCGATTACTCTTTAATTGAGGGAAAATTTTGTTCAGAGTCCTTCTGACTCTGAACAAGCATACATATGTCCATTCCAGTTCTTAAGAACATGAAAGAACATAAAAGACTATGTTACCATCCTGTCCACAGATGCCCTTCTGCTAGCCCCCACGGAGAACAAATGCTTTCACTGAAGGAAGGAATAACACTCAAGGCATTTTTTGAAGTTCAGACTATTGAAGTACAGTTTTTGAACACTTCATGTACTTCAATGACTTTTCTTGCAGCTAACTGCAAAAGAAAAAGGACAGACATGCAAAAATAGTAAGTAACTAGTCTGAGGTCACAGAAACCGTGGCTACAGTGTCTGGCAAGGGTAGGATCAAAGCTTAAATATTCTCAAAACTAAACATGTCTGCTGTACAGGGGTGAGCCTGAAAGCACATTAGCTGGTCCAGCTGAGGAACACCCTGCAGAGCATGTGCCCTCGCAAGAGCAGCACGTCAGTGCATGGTTTTCCCAGCCTGCTCACACACATCATCCACTGCCTGTCTCCAAGGCAGCCGCCTCAAGGACGTGAGGAGGAGGCAAAGCACATCACCCTTCCACCTGCTCTGGAGACAACCCCTTCAAAAGGTTCTACATAGATCCAAGACATTAAATACGATTTAAAGCTTTCCCCGCTCCTCAGCAGCAAAGGTGTTTTAGAAAAATCGCAAATTTTGGGCAACTTCAGGGGCATTGTGTTCAACACTGGAAACGAAATGAAGAGGTAACAGAACATAAGGTTCCCAAAGATAGCTGCGGGAGTGAAAATGGGAAGAGGGAAACAGAAAACAAAAGAATCAAGCGTCTATACGTTCCTTACTGGAATCATTTGGTAGTATAGCCTTTCGTCGCTCCAGATGCCATTAGCCCTTCTGCAACGTTGTTCATAAAAAGCAGCACACAAAAAGTACTTTGCCTGGTCTTTGTATTTAATTAAAATGGCTTAGATTGACCAGTAAAATGCATTTACACAGAGTGCATGTGCCATCTGGGTAAAGCATCTCTAAGTAAATCTAGATTAGAGTTTGTGGTCTGATTTTAATTCAAGTGAATTGTCTATAAATTTAAATACAGTAAACGGTGACCAGAGCGTGCTAAGGATGCTTGGTCCAGTGTGGGCTGAGCTTTAGAGCAGAGGCTGTCCAGTGAAAGCAAACACAGTTCAGCTGAATGCCAACGGACAGCAGAGAAGTTTTTGGTGGGACACAACACAAACTTGGAGCTCTGAACAGTTTCTAAAATCATGCACGTTGGAGGATGCCGATGTCTTGAGCCATCTCTTGGAGAGCTGTTGTTTCAATCAGAAGCAGGTAAAGCAGGTCCTAGTGCACCTTTTACAAAGAATTTTGTAAAAAAGATGAGAGGACAGAGCTGGAGAAGGTTTAAAGGTATGCACATGTGATAAACAGTGAGAGTCACTAGTAGTTTTCAGTGAGATGTTTGCAGCAGTCTGGACTCTCTGTGTGTGGGATGCAGCACGAGAGGACCGGTGCAGGTTGTGGTATGTATGGTACAGGAGTGGAATGGGGTGCTGGGAGCTGATCCTTGTGATGGAGCTGGTGGTGAGCTACACTGGCCCATTTTTGCCAGCACTCCAGTGCTAAAATCCACCAAGCACCAACCTCCTGTCAGCTTCAGCAAAAGAATATGTGCTTAAATTATCTTTGAGGATTTGTGTATCAAATGGTATTACTGCTGTCATCTGTCAATCCACCCAGAGAATTCTTCATCTACAGCTTGGGCACTACTGATTAACAGAGGTGGGAGAAGGTGGAGGTCTGGGAAATTTGTAAAAGAATATATTTGTATACGCAACGAAAAAAGTAAAAATAAAGGGAATACTAGTATTCAGTAAATTAATTTTCTGAGATTCTTAAGGAGAAGTATTTCTCCTTAAGAGGCCACAGACAGGTAAAATTAGCCCCTGTAGATGTTTTAGTATTCAGACAGACAGGTTACCTTTGTAGTCCTGCATAAAAGAATGCAGATAAAGGAGAAATTAACTATTGAATAAAAACCTTTTCTGGTGTTCAAATGTTCAAAAATTTTTCTTCTTGTAAATACTGTTTTCGTAGCTCAAATCTAGGTCAAAAAATAAAGAAAAGCAATCTCCATCACTCAAAATTATGCTCATTTACAAAACATATACAGAAAATTTGCTCTACGACAAATCTCTGTGTCTTGTTATAAGAAAGGAGGCATCAAAATCCATAGTAACAGCATTTATAAGAGAAAGATCAATATGGCATCTGGTATTTCAAAGGTAGAAAATGATTCTATTAAATTTCTACTGGTAGAAATTGCACTAACAAAATATCTAAAACCCATGGTGGGTTTTAGCCTCTCACACTGTGCCACTGGATAAATCACAGGGAAACCATCACAAAATTCTTTGTAAAAGATGCACTAGGACCTGCTTTACCTGCTTCTGATTGAAACAACAGCTCTCCAAGAGATGCCTCAAGACATCACTGACATCCTCCAATGTGCATCTTATCAGAGCATCTCTGTTGTTACTGGGATGTGGGGGTAAAGCTTAAGATTTGGGGGGGTTTGCCCTAGGTGCCACTGTTCTAATATTGTCTGTGTGTGTATGTAACTAATTCAGTTGTGCTGCTGGAAAAACAATAAAAATAGGAACAAAGAGTGAAATACTCTGATTTTGGTTCCCATTTTAGATACATAAAAGCAAAACCTAAGAATGGCTACAGGGGGTTAGACCAAAGGTCTCTCCACTCCAGCAAAGCATCCTGTTTTTACAGAATTGGCATTAAGAAATCTCTGAGCACAGTTTCTGCTCCTGGGACTGTAGACAATCTCTTATTCTGGTGTTTCAATTAAAAAAACTCCACAAACTATGGCCATAAGTGGATGGTTATTGAATCATAAGAACAGGACAACCATACGTGAAACTTGCTAATAATCTCTCTGCCTTTAATTATTTTAGCTCAGGACTTTATTTCTCTGAATGTGGGCTTTGCAATGCTCAGTGGATTTATTTTCATGAGCTTCAGTCACCCCTTGTAAATTTTTAGAATCTACCATATCCTTTGGCGGGGACTTTCACAAGTGATCTGGGTGTCATGGGAAGAAGGGAATGAGACAGCCCTAGCCGGTGGGAAGTTACAGTGTCAGCCCACTGGCTGTCAGTGTTGGCATGTACTCTGCTGGGAACTCATAAGTGGATCTACAGAGCAAAATAGTTTTGAAGTGTGATGATAAAGTAGATGTTGATGGATATTTGCAGAGGGCAGTCCCTCAGCATGAGAGACATCAGAGGAGAAAGCATGAAAGCGGCTGCTTAGGTGGCCTGTAGGAAGGACCAACCCAATGGGTTACCTGGAGGGAGAGGGTACTCATGGCAGCCTCGGACTTCCCCAGAATGGGTGGTTCTGTGAATGTAGCACTGAAGAAGAGCTCAGAAGAACAATATAGAGTCAGACTCTATTTAAAATACAAGACAGATAGCACTAGGCCAGGAAGAGATCTGGAAAGCTGTATCTTTGTTCCTTAACCTTTATATAAGTGATCAATCATACAGTTCCTTCCTAAACCAGGTGGAATGACTGCATTCAGAGAGGAGGCTAGACTAAAGCATCTGCTGCCCTTTTTCCCCTGTGTGAAGGCCCATTTTGGTGCAACTAACTGACCCGTTTTGCAGTCAAATACAAATACGACTATTCATGAGACCTTTAAATAGTTTCATCTTAGAGTAACGCTCAGCGCTGAACACGGTGACATTAAATCAAGCTAAAGACTGGGTTTTTAGGTGCATCTGAGACAAAAGCATAGCAAATGGTACAGGGCCTTAGGAATCTGTACATTGGTAGTAATTAATACCAGTCATTAACCTGGGAGCTGCAAGGGCTGATGGTGTCTGAAGGCCTCCAGCAGTTGCTAATAAATCCAGGATTTTATAAAAGGAACAGCAGTTATGGATAAAAGCAGTAGGATGGATGTGACAACCAGCAATTTTAACTTATCACCTTGTAGCTTTATTTTTGAAAGCTTTTACTTCCCACTGATTGCAGGCTTCCAATTTTGTGTTGTCATGTAATAAATTACAAAAATTATCTTTTTTTTTTTGGCATAGTTCTTCATAGACAAAGTGTCGAAAAAAAGCTTCTTTTTTTAACGAAATGAGTTAAGTATTGCTGCCATGGTGATTATAAGAAGAAATCAGCACCAAAAAGTAGCCTAGAAATCAAGATACAAATTCAAAATTCTCAGACACCAGGGTATTTCGGTTGAATCCTTTCTAACAGGAGGATTTTGTTGTGTGTATGAGGGGGATGGGAATGGAAGACTGGAGAGGAGAGGTCATTTTGAAAAGCAGATCTTTAACCCTTTTCCTGAAAGCAGAGGACTGTCTAACTTAATGATATGTCTGAAGGAGATCTGAAGGATATCATAGCAAGGAGATGAACATCCTCCTCTCATCAGGGGTGTGAAGGAAAAGGCATGATCATCGCTGAGGTAGCTGTAAGGGTGGCACCACTGTGCTGATCATTTAAAAGCTGTCCCGTTTGATCAGAAACTGCCCTATTTAGCATTAAGGTAGTCTTGACTCTAGCATTTATTAACATTCACTGCCACATTTACTGCTCACTGAATTCGTATTCTAAATAAGTATTCTAGACCAAAAGGTCTACTTGTCTTCTTTGCTGACAGCGCATCTGCCTCGATCATAACCATCATAAAATGTCAATAATGGATGCAAAAAGAAATTGTGAAGCTAGTAAATACGTTTTCAATATTTAAGTAATTATCTCCTGTGCATTACCCACAACAAGAGGACAAAGGTGTTGTGGGTTAATTAGAAACCCAAAAGCACAAAGACATAAAAAAAAAAGCCTTACTCAAACCTGCAACTTTTCTAGAGCAGACCAGAAATATGCTGGTAAGTACCTGAATAAAAGGCAAAGTCTTTGCATCAGAGAAATGTACTGGGATCAAAGATGGAAAGTTTTTGCCATTAATGTCCCCCTGTGTCTGGCTTGAGAAGGGAGTCCGGGGACTGACAGCTCAACAGATCTCTTCCAGGGACACAGAGCTGGTCAATTCAAACTGCTCTGTTCCCTATTATGTGCGGCATTTGGGATAGGTCACATTTTACAGTCAGTGACATGACAGTCAGTCATTAAACTATTTTATAGTGATCCATGTGCTATAAGTTATAATATATTACTTAGAATATTTTAATCACCTAAAGTTCAGGGACCTCAAAGCACATATTAATTAATGCTTATTTTAATTAGCTCTGCCTCAGAGAGAGGAAGACAAAACTGTGCAGCCTTATTAACACAACACTCCGGATCTGTAATTAAACCCAGAACACGCAATATAATAAGCATCAGGACTTAGAGCAGTGGAATATTGGTCAACACCATGGCAGCCTCCCACTCTTACAACTTTCTTTTTCCTTAACATCATACTTCTTTCTTCCAGTTTCCACAAGGGAAAAGGCAAAAGATTTCTGCTCCTCATGGGCCAAACTCAGCTCTGTTCTTGCAGTACAACATCATCTTTTGTGGAGTTATTCTATATTTCATTGTACTCGGAAGAATAAACTATTATTATGAGGAAAAATCTTTTTGTGCAAGTATCTTCACAAGCAACTTTTTCCTCTATTTGGCTACCAGCCACGGTGTATCTGTCTGCAGGACAGAAACTTCTGCGTTGCTGCCTTCAAGCATTTTGCCTCTTTCCCTGTCCAAGAATCGCTGAAGATGCTTTATTTTAAATTTCACAGCTGCTGGATTATGAACAGAAAAAAATGGGTTCTTCTTATTTTCTGGCTCTTCACAATAAATTAACTGTGGGCTGAACGGGGAAGTCAGTGTGCAAAGGTCATCCAGCCAGTCAGTGGAAAAGCATCAATACAACACCCAATCTCTAGCATCCTACCCTTGTCTGCCAAATGACCAGGCTAGGAAATTCCAAACACTACTATTCAAGCACCTTCTTACATACATTAAAGATGCTAAAGACAAACAAAACTCCGATAAACTGAGACTTCCAAATCCCTGAAAGTCAGTAATGGTTTTCCTGTTGACTCCAAATTTTTTAGGATAAGATCTTCAGAGCTTAATAACAATACTGGAAAAAAATTATCTACTTCTGAACTGGTACTATCATATAGCATTAGTTTTCAACCTTGTTTTGCTTGCAGCTCCTTAAAATTTACCCAGTAGACTTGATTTTCTTAGCAAAGTTCTACAGACACCTTAAGAGTGGTTCTCACACTCTCAGATAGGTATGGGTCATGCATTGGGAACATCAGCTAATGGGAAGGAAATGACATAAAAAAATCCCAAAACCTTACCAGTCACTAAATACAGGAAAGTTTTGGTTTTTCTTTCTTATTTCATACTAATTAACAATTTTTTAAACTTTAAATTGTAATAAATTCACTCAATTTCACTTCTCCTGCTCCATTCCATGGAATTTCTCCAAATAAATAATGAAGTTGAATAGTTATGCTTGCAGAAATTGCTATTACTTTATCAATGCCTGAGCCAACAAAAGAATTTTTCATGCACTTGCACAAAAGAGAAGGAACTGAACAGCTTTCAAGAAATGTGTTATATTTCAATATGTCCTGGTGACATGCAGAAGTATATCTACAATTCTGAAAGGAGTAGAGACGGAAGAATGGGCGGAGAGAGAAATTTTGTACATTCATGATTCTTTGTAATGAAATCACCAATATTAGAACAAACAGTGCTGCCTTGCTCCAGAAACAATTCTTGGCCAATAAATTTTGCATCAAATCCTAAAACATCATTTTACTAATTTCTAAAATGCAAATCAATGTTAATGTTTCAGTATCTTTTACACTTAAATGTAATATTTCGCTTTATTATTTCCTTATTTGCATGTGCTCTTATTCTGATTTACTGTATTCTAATTTATTTTGCAATTTTAACCAATTTTGGGATATATTTAAAGTGTTTTATTAATTCTGATAGTTTTGTTAACATGACACGACAGCATATTTAGTGGATTGTAGCAGGTTTCTGTTTATTTCTCAGCATCAAGCGACTGTAGAGACATTAATGCATGCTCCGATTAGACAAAAGCAGCAAGTGAGTTTAGACTGGTTTAACCTTCCCTGAAGTTTTAGAGGAGCTCATTAATGTTGCTCTGCACAGCATCCATAGACTTATAATAAAGACATTATGAGATATGTTTTTGATACTTTCTTGCCAAGCTCCCAACACCTTGCAAGCAATTGACTTTTTATGCCCTGTTATTCTTACAATTATCAAGCTTTTCATCAAAATTCTTAACTTTGATTCCTCCTGTAAAGTAAAGGTTTCTGAAGTCCTCCTTATATTTTGCAGGTTCATTAGAAGGACGAAGAAAAAAAGGGGAAAACAAAAAGCCAGGCTGTCACTACCCTTATTCATATCTGTGAATAATGCTTTGCTCCATAAATAATGCACTGAACTCACAGTATATGGTACAGGTGTTAGTTCACCAGAGTTAATCCTCATATGGATATAAACAATATACTCATGGATATTTGGGGATTGGGAGAAGACTTTCTTGTAATTTTAAGTTGAAAATAACAAAAGTCAACCAAAGTTTCATGAAAACTGTTTACAATGAAAAAATACACAGTTACATTAGTGCTTCATCAGCTGAACTCCAGCCCAAGCACTCAGCTTGAGACAAAATCCCATCTCAGAATGTCTTAAATTTGGACAGATGCAAAACTTAACAGGTTCCTGGAGACGTCTTTATATAGAGCATAACAGAGTGTTCCATTTACTGGGGGCAAATGTTACGGACAAACTTCATTGAAAACCTACCTCATCTTTTTGCCCAGCTTCTGCTGCCTTGTTCATGCATATCCATGTATAAATTCTGAAGGCCTAACGAAGATTTTAAAGAGAAAATCAAAGAGAAAAGAAAAAAAAAACAAACAGGTTCAATTCCCTTTGGAGAGCATTTGCAGAATCTATTGGATATCAGACTAGATACTTTTAAGTCAGAGAAGAGCAGGTGAATGGACACAAAGACCGACTTTCCACAGAAAGCTGACAGTCATTTTGGAAATATAGAAGAAAAAAGTAATTATTTTTCCTCTCTGCCCCCAGCTTCTTTCTTCTTTTTAACCCTCAAAGAACTAACTTTTTTTTTAACCATGAACCCAAGTGCATTGGGGTAACTTAACTTCAATAAATTAAGCAACAGCTGTTCTTTTTAGAGTTCCAGTTGTAAAAAATTCATTAATTAACTATTAAACATTTCATCATTAAATATACTTCCTGAATGCATGCCTGCTAGAATGCAAAATGCTGGACTCACTTTTTTGCTTTCTACATTCAGGTGGCAGAGCCAGAAGTTGAAAGCAGATGGAACATGGCAGACGGGTATTCTGCTGCTGCAAAGAAGTCTCTGGAGCTGTAAAATGTAATGCAGTCCAGCTTTTGTAAACTACACTTCAGGCAAGATGACTAATAGGAATAATCACAAAATCAGCAATATAAAGAAAAATATAACTTCCTGCAATAAAATGAGAAAGACATTCAAAGATAGAGACAAAGTGGGAGGTTGACTTTGCAACACCTTGTGGTAATGAGCGGTGATCAAGAGTATAAAGAGATTCATGCCTGAAAGCTGGCCTGCTTCTTTCAAGTATAGCAGTTGATCTAATAAAAGATAATATCACCTCTAAAACCTTGCCTCTCTCAGATTTTTAATCAATTCTGATTAGAAAAAATAGTGCTATTTCATTTTTCATTGGAGATTTTAAAGAGCTTCACAAAAAGGTTTACAGGTATCACCGTGATTCTTGATGCATGAAGTACGATGGACTACATCCTCAGAGATACTCCTTGGTGCTTTGACACTTTACAGTCCACATCCTGACTTAGACACTGATGTGCCAGTGGATGGGGAAGTCAGGTGCCTCAGCATGGAACATCTGGAAGGCCGATCTGATGAAGCTGGTTGAGTGGTGCTGCTGGAGATGGAGGTGCCCTTCTCTTTTCCCCCTCCTCCCCAGCATGGGTGTTATCCTGAGCTGGGACTTCCACAATTCATCATTATGTACCATCTCCTGAAGATGGATACTTAAGCCATCCCTCACTCACAAAATACAGACAACATCCTCTCCAAACTTCTCGGAGCTCTCACTTGGAATATCAAATTCCAGCTTCAAATGCTTTAAATATCTGAAAATGTTTGGCCCCTTCTCCTCTACCTCTTGGTACAGTTCATTCATTCTCCTCCTGCCCTCCCCCAGTCCAATGAACATTTAATCACTTCATAGAAATTGGAATAGCTTGAAACAAAGGAAGGACAATCTTGACTCCCTGTCCCATCACCTTTTCTTGAAGTTTATTCTGAGCCTGTTGTTTAAGGTGCTTCCCCAGAGAGGCAGAAAATGCAAATTCGTATCTACTTAGGCAGAGGTGGGATCTGAAGTGGGATCTCCCAACTGTTGGATGAATGCCACTAGACCAGACTGAGTGTGTCAACACCGTAACATTGAATCTTGCACCCATTTCTAAGTTTGAAATCCTGACAGGTCTGAGGTATAAGACATGCCAAAGTGCTCAGCAGTCTCCAGGCTGGAGACACACTGGGCATGTTGAGGAGCAGGATGTAAGGCACATCAGGAACATTTAACATTAGATGCTTAGACTACACCTGATATCCAGAGAGAAGCGGTTCTGCCCATATGTGATTGCAAGACCTATATATTTTCTTATCTTGGAAATAAATACCTTCACACTTTAAGAACACCCAAGCACCACCACCTTCCAAATCTAGAACACAGAGCAGCAGACTATGAACAGAAGAGACATCTATGGTACACTAATTCCAGCTTTGTATATTAATAGCTGACCTGCTCAATAAGATCCTGGATACTATAGAGAGAAACCTGGTGATGGCATGAAGGTGTGCTAGGACAAAGAAAATGCGGACAAAGCTCTGCATACCTGGGGTCAAACTTTCCAAGCTGTCTCAGCTAAGTTCTGTTTTTATCATATGGCAGTTTCACATGTGCACATCACCTGTGCAGCTGAGCACAGCTGGGCATGCCTTCATTTGAATCCATTCCCATCCAAACTGCAGGCACCAACCCTGTGAAGACCATGAATCCTACCCTGGACTTTGCACAAATCTCTGTATGAGTAATTTTACATTCATACAAAAGGAGGCTTTTAATATCCTTTGCCAGACAGCTACCAAAATTTCATGGGTGTATGAGACAGACACATTTCATGACCCTTTAATTATGGTGCCATTACTACCCTTGGTGCTTTCTACATTTGCTGACCTCAGACTAAGCTTACATACCTCTCTTCACATGATTTCAGACTGAGTATGACTTTCCTCTCACATCCATTTTCATTTAACTCTGATCTGTCCCTTTTTTGAAATTCTGAGCTGGTTTTCATAGAAATCTTATCTACAATCAAAGCTCTGTTTCTCTGTAATGCTTTGGGATAAGGCCTTATCTCATGCCATTATTAAAAACGGAAAGCTCTTTTATACAGGTATATTTTTGACCTCTGCTCTTCTCTATTTGGAAGAAAACCTGCAGCAGCATGGCCAAGAATAGAAGCAGCATCATTCAGTTCCCAATTCTATACTTCAACTGCTAGATGATGCTTCCTGTGAGTATATAAAATTTCATTTAAATGCGAAGTCTCATTATGTTTGCTTACACTAACGATGTGTTAATATTATTTTTTGTATCCTGCCTTTCCTTGACCTCCTTTGTCCTCCAGGGCTTAGCAGATTTTCAAGGTCCATTACAACAGTGGAAGAAGGTTTATGCGACCACTTGTCACTCAGCCTGTATGTGAAAGGTTCCCATAAAACAGCTGGGGACATTTATTACACCATAGTCAGCACTGTTTGAACAAAGCATTCCATGACTCTGTGTGAACAAAACTTCTGACAATGCAGATATTTTAGGAAACAAGCAGAAATATTTTGAGGATATTACCACCAGCCAGGCACTCGTGTTATCCAAGAGTTCAGCACTTCCAATATGTGATGAAATGTTCAAAAGTACTTTTTTTGCAACCACATGTATAGAATGGGATGCATTCCACTTAAACAGAGGACACTATATTTGTATAAAATAGTGTAAAGACAACCTCAATCCCAGCCCATCACCATTACAGTAAAAGAAAAACAACATGTGGTTCTGTAGATAAAGTTACCAGGTAAGTGGATAAAGAGTTATTGTTAGTATATAGTGCTCTGACAAGAAATTACGAGTAACAAGAAATTAAGAAATAAGTAGAATTTAATAAAAGGCTCAGTAAAAGTGGCTATATTGCACATCAATCTATTGCAAAAGCTTTTAATAGTAAAACTATGACTTATTTGTGGCTCTGGCTTATTATGTAGGTCGTGAAGTTGTTTTCTGAGTGCAGAAGGAAGGTAGAAGAAACATTCTATGTTCTACAAAAGCTTGTGTTCTATTTAAAAATTTTGTCACCCAGAAATGGAGTATCTGAGGAAGAGCAACTTTAACAAGACTCATTGTCTTTGGAAAAACCAAGGCATCACAGACAATGTATTTGTCCAGCAGTATGATCATATGTTCATGTTCTTTTGATCAGCAGTAACATTAGCCAGCTAAGCTCCAAATTTGAACAGCACTTTAGTACCCAGCTTTTCATTGAGTTGGCAAATAGTCACAGTGAATGAAGTACTCACTGCTCTGAGAGATGGGCAAAATTGAAATTTCTGTTCTGTAGGAAACTCTCACCCTTCAAAAGCTGATTATGCTCTAAATCAGAAAGAATGTCTCTACTTCAGAATTTCCCATTAAACAAATGGCTTGAAGAAAAGATATTCAGGAATCTAAAACAAAAGAATTTTGGTAATGACAAAACAATTTATTTTGATATGATTAATGGTTTTAGTTTGATATGGTAAGAAGCTTTGCATCAATTGTATCTAAATGTGGTCTAAACCATTTTAGATTATATTTGACGTCATCATAGTAATACGGTTAACATTAATATGTAATGTAAAAGGACAAAATAAAGAACTTGTATTGCTAAACCAGAAGATTTTTAAGAAATTGAAATAATTATTTCTGACAGTTCTCCATGGATATCTGCACTGTATCTGTTATAAAATCTTAACATATGACTACCCTTCCTTCCCTGGTAATAAACAGAACAATCTTCCATTTTCCTGCCCCAAAACAACTCGATTGAAAAATGTGATTAGGTCTGGCCTTTCTGAAGTGAGTGGGAGTTCGGGCATTGACATCAATTAAGTCAGAACTTTTTCACTGATTTCAGAAGGACTACTTGTGTGCTTGAAAACATGCAAACATAAATCCTGTATTGATCTGGAACCTTAACAACAAAACTTCAAAGGAAATGATCCCATCTAAATCCCAGCTGAGAGCATAAAGCAAGATTCTTAAACATAGTGCATAGACTCTCAAAAAACAAAAAGCATTGTCTAGCCAGATTCTGAGACCATTTTCCATCAATTTACATCATCTGGAACAACAGCAAAAATAGATTATTTCAAAATCAGTATGACCAGTCCACCAATTTTAAAGTGTCTCCAACCACAGGAAAAGAGTGACACTATTTTTATCATACACTTAGAAAAAAATCATTACTGTTACTGCATTATTAAAATCTGCATACTTATAAATAAGGTAGTGATTTCTGACATGAAGAAGATACTGTTCTCAACAGTCAATATAATAAAACTAAACAATGTAGTAAGATAAACAAGAAGAGAATTCACCAAATGTGGGAAAATATGCCTCAGGCACCATCTATTATGTGCACATCTGCCCACAGAGCAGATTGCTATCATCTAGCGTTATCAAAAGGCTCTATGTATTTCTCAGGAAACAAGCACAAACACTCTCAATAAATCATGGTGCTAAATATATGTTCCTCTGTCAGTAAGACATTGTCTTCCATCTTGGTTATGCCTGAGAGAAGATGTTTCTTTCTTTTTTTTTTTTTGTGAGTTCAGATTAAAAAAAGAGTAGATTCTCTTCTTCCCTCCTGCCTAATCCCTTGAGCATGTGTTTTATTGCAGACTTGAAAAGCCTTGTGGTGCCCTTTTGTCATGGTACAGGCAGGGCCTCATTGCCAAGCCCATCTACACTGCCTGCCACTTTTCTGATGGTACCCAGGAGAAAAAATCCTGTGGATGTCCACTGGCCTGGATATAATAAACATGAAGCTAAAGATCCTTACATAGTTTTTGGCCAATATAGTCTAAGGGACATCCTCACTGCTGCAGCTGATGAAAGACTAGCAACCATCTTCATCTACTTCCAAAACTATCAGCTGGTACAAAGTAAAAGGTGTCTTAATTTCCAGAAATACAGAAGCATATTTAAGAGAAGGTAGAAAACAGTATTTCAAGCACGAATCATGCAACACAAATTATTGCAAAATAGCATTGAAATTTTCAGAATGATCACTTAAAAGCCTCTTTGTTTTCTTTAAATTAATGTTTATTTTTGGTACATTAACTCAGTATTTTTGGCATCAGTAGGCGGAATGCATACTTTAATCTAAACTTCGCAAGAGTATCAGCCAGAGCTTTGCAACTGCTTTCATCCAAACAGATGACTGTATTTAACACTGCAGTATAACCTTGCTTAGTTTCCAAAATAAATTTGCAAAGGGAGTGGATTACTCTGAGGATAACTAATGTGATAGGGAGGGGTTTTTTAATCTCGACGTCATTATTTGAAACTGACTAAATTAAATTTGTTACATTAAGTAACCTGGGACACCAAATGGAATTTGATCCCTACTTCCTAGGTACAGCAATATAGCAGGAAACAAAGCTGTGCCACGAAACAGACTATCCAAAGAAAGTAGTTCTGTCAACCCTATTAAGACTAGCCAGAGTGACTGAACTGTGTTGCCAGAGCAAATATACCAGAGAGAAAGAAAACAAGCAGTGGCCTTCCAAGTACCAAGGTCTTTAGTACAAGTCCCAACCATTAGTACGGAAGAACCTGCATGAATCCCACTGGATCTCTATTAGAACTATGGCAGCCAGAAACAAGATAAAACAGAGATGGGGAGCAAGTAGGCATCCACGGAAATGTGAGGCTAAGGACCACCTCTCTGTGTTGACAGATGTGACATCCCCTTTTGACAATACAATTCCACTGAGGTTCTCTAATCCCCATTTAAGTATTGTTGGATACTGTTAGTGAATTTTCCACGTGTTTTGAATGCACAAGGAATGATTAAGCACCTTGCCCTATCAATGCAAATTTTTACCTATGTTTATTAATTATGTCTATCGACAGCAAAAGCATGTAAGGTGTTTAACAGTGATGAGAATTAATGGCCTGGTAGAATGCGCGAAAGGTTCACTAGAAATTCGTGGCTAATGGCCAGAAGTCAACATTACCACAAGCATAAAACTAGAGGAACTGCAAGGATTATTCCAGACCAATTAAGGTTCAGTAAACATTCAGCATCTGTGGGTTCCTTATGGTTTTTATTAAGCCAGAATGAAAGGTTTATGGACATAATTCTGTGCCATTTTTTCCTTGATGCTTAAAATAAGAAGTGTCTCCCTAAAGGTCTCACAAAGTCTGACTCTTTCACTGCATTTAATCACTTTTGGTGTCTTTCCTTCTTCTTTGCAGCAATTTTGCCTGAGCACTCCTGGGACTGGTGTTGCATTACAGATTCATCAATGATTTGCTGCTTACTCTACATTATCCCACAAGTGCTGAGGCAAACAGTTCTTTGCCAGGATCAAATGATGCTCTATATTCGCCTGCAGTTTAAAATCTTGTTAATGTTGACACTTCTGACGAAAGCTCCACATTGACACTGGAATGTGTGAAACCTGCGGGCTTTGGTGACTGCCACATAAACAGGTACCCAGGGCACTAAGTTTTTTCTAGGTCCTCTATTTGCCTGCAGGGACATAATCAACTTAGGCAACATCTTTACCAGAAACAATGTGAAATAGAACAGCTAACACAGCCTGTCTGGAGGTGATGTTGCTGACAGGTGACAGAGAGACTGCTTGCTATCCTATGTTGCTAAACCAGCGTGTCTGAGGATTTTGCTCTAAAGTCAATTAACTTTAATGGAAAGACTCCAAATTACTTCAATGATCTTTGGACCAAGCTCAAGAAGAACTAATTAGGTCTCCATTCCAAAGGTTAGTTGTCAGAATTATTAATGGATTTTTGTTTGTTTGTTTTTAACATTGGACAAGAGGGTCTTTTTTAATTATTTAGAGGAACTGACATAATTTGGAAAGTCGTAAGTTGCAAATACACGTGCCGGTATTAAAAAATTTAATTTCAGGTAAACAGACAAGTGAAAAAACAAAATCTAGGACCAGGGCTGGACTTTTCAGAACTCATCTCACTCCCTCTGCTTAAAATTCTTGACATGGGAGAATAGTATATGTCTGAAAAACTTACCACCGGAGAGAACACACTTGAAGAAAGACAGTGATGAAGGTCCTTCATGTGGGAGTGATACCACAGCAAATGCCTGAGCAGTCTTGGCACTTTCTATAATTTATTTATTCTGTCAGCAGATCATCACCTGCAAATCAAATTAAGAAATGCTCAAAATCTGAAAGTCAAAAATTAGAGCAAAATCATTTATGTCACGATTTTCCTCCTACTTTTCCTTCCTTTCTTTTCCTGGAAACTGCAGGAAACACTTGAAGTTCAAAGTACAATAAATATCATCTAATCAAAGTGCATTTATAGCATACAAGACAGGAAACAGAGATGTAGTTCTTCACTATGAATTGGTCAGAAAACAAAATGATTTAACTTGAAATGTAATGTTCAAAAAAAGACCTAACTTCAGACTTTGGATACTAGAGTCCAATTCTCTCTGGCACTAACAAAATGTCATGTCATTTTCTGGAAGTACAAGGTCTGCACTTTTGCTGCTGAGCTCTGAAAACCTAGTTATAGGAGGAGAGGAGAGTCTGCCTTGGTGGTGTAGTGGAGGGGATGAGAGCAAAGTCATAGTTCACACCCTCACATGGTGCATACAGAGGCAGAGACCCAAAAAACTCTTCCTGTGGACAGGGACTGCCCTTCTTTCTCCCTGATAGGGACTAACCCCCTTGAAATATAAGAGAGTAAAGGAGGAGGGTTGCTCCCCTCTCCTCCATCTGTCCACCTTGTAGCCACCAAAGTGACAAGTTCTAATGAATTTTGGCACAGAGGTTTTCCACAGGCTGCCCCACCTGCCCCTTTGTCAGAGGCCTTGTCAGCTGGAACGGGTGCCTGCTCTGTGCCTGCTCCAAGTCAAGGTCAGTCACTGTCTTAGAGCAGATGAGACACCAGGATATGACTATGATGTGCTGAAAGTTACCTGATGGAAGTCAGGGTGGGCACAGGAATATGCACACTCATCATTTGTTCTGTGTTTGGACACAAACCCTTGGCAGCCAGGTTTGGTCTGAAGTGTTGGGCTGAGGGCTGCACTGCAGTCCACAGTCTCTTGCAGATATTTAGGTTGACTGTGCAGCTCTGGTGTTTAGAAGCAGTGACACTTGGCTTGAGCTGAAGACAATGAAGACGTGGGCAAACAGCCTTTCTGAAAATCAGTTTCTCAACAGTCACAGAATCATAGAACCATAGAATGGTTTGGGTTGGCAGGGACCTTAAAAATCATTGTGTTCCAACCCCTCTGACACAGGCAGAGACATCTTCCACTAGATCAGGTTGCTCTAAGCCCCATCTAACCTGGCTTTGAACATTTCCAGGGATGAGGCATTCAACACTTCTCTGGGCAAGGTCTTGTAATAGCACTGAGCAACAGTTACTCAGATTTCTAGTTAACAGACAGACAACAAAAATATTTTGCATTAATATGAAGAAAAACTGGAAGAGCTTAAATGCACTACATCCCTGTGCCAACCCCAGCCTAAAGTCTCAATTACGATGTGTAAGCATCTTTGCAACTTGTGTTAAAAATAATAACAGAACTGGCACTAAATTATGCCCAGTCAATCAGAATGATCCATAATGTGGAAGTTTTTAACAAGCTGCTGTCCAACATTTTTGACATGTTTTAAAACAAGCCATCCTGATGAGCCCTGCAGAGGCTAATGCTTCTAAACTTAATGACTTCCAAAGAGGAGAAGGCATAAAGATTTAGCAACTCAGTAGACATGACTGCACAGACCTCTGCTGCCAGCTTAGAAATGACAAATGATTTGCTAATAGAGAAGCTTTCTTTTTGTATTATTTTTTGCCAATGAAGTGAAAACAGAGCATTGATTAAGCAATCCAAGCTGAGACAATTCCATCCAAATTGGATGAGAGCTTTCAGACCACCAGCTTCAGAGCGGGTTTCAAGGCTTTGAAATACAACTTCTGACTGTTGCTTGATGCCTAAAGATACCTATCCTGGAGCCACAGACAGTAATTGATGTCAAGCTCACACTGTAGCTCACAGATGAATTTCAGTTGTGTGGGCCATGCCACATGCACAACACTTGTGTGAAAAAATGCTTTCTGTCTCAAATGCTATGAACTGAGAGAAAGGATTAATAGAGACATCAACAAAAAAGTTCTCTGCACAAATAGAGTATGGCTGAAAAATACCAATAGCCCAATATGCTTCTGACTCAAAATCACCCTTCTCTTCCACCTGTCAGATGAAATCATTTGTACAAAAATTCAGACAGAGCCTTTTACTCACAATATTAGGTTTCTGCACAGTTAAAATTCTAAACTCATATCCTATGGAATAGTTTTATGGAAGTCACCCTAGGTATTCAACAGTAAATAAAAACTAGGTGTCTAGAGGTAATTAAAAATATTTGCGGGTTTTTTTCCTCTTGCAGAAAAGAATTAAATTTTCCAGTGGAGCTTTAAATACAAGCTTTTGGCACTCACAGATATTAAAGTTTGAGTGACTCATATTCTCATTCCCTTGTGTAGCTACATTACTTGACTGTATTTCCTTCAATTCATCAGAGAACAGGCTACGTCCACAGCCATGAAGCAGAGATAGTGGCATGTCGTGGAAGACTGGGTCCAAACGGGAAAACAGGCCCCTAAGTAGAACAGGAGCAAGAAGCATCTAAATTGTAATACTCAGAAGGCATTATGGAGCTTTATTTAAATTTAAAAATGTATGAATTTTTAAGTTGAATATTTGGGGCCTGAGGCGTGGGGGGGATTTTATTGAAATAAACTTGCAAAAAATATGCCCTTTTCACCACAAATATCCTAACACACCAATAGAAAACTGCTGAAATGAAAAATTTTCACCTTAATCATGTCAGTTTGTCTGGATGACTGCCGGATGAATAGCTGTGCCATTCTACTTGTATTGCAGCTCTTGCTCCAGAGCTAAGAAATATCAACATAGACATATAAGCCAAGTCAAAAAAATGCTTTATTTTTAACAGATAATCATTAAAAGAAGTGGTATGTTTTTTTCAACTAGCTATCTGTACATTTTACACATCCAAAAATTAAACCAGTTATTTTTCTGTCTCTGGATTTTAAATCAACACCCATCATTTTACAGCCTGTGAACAACTGCATTGTCCTTGATGCAGCAGAATTGTTTTCCTGAAAAGTTCATGCAGGACTACAAATCCTAAGGCTAAGATCCTGTTTTCTGAAAGTCTTGCTCAGAAAACCAGCATAGACGGGAAGGGGCAGATTTCCCTTACCATGATTTATCAGCCCTATTTAACTTACTATCTCCACATTCTTGATCGAAAAGTATCTAATTGTTTGAATACCTCCTTCTTCAGTGAAAAAAACCCCCCCAAAACTATCAGAATAAGAGAACAAAGATTTGTGTTGACTGTTTTAGAAGAGAAACTGAGGGAAAACATTATTGGTGACAAAATTATTTGGATTTTTTTGTTGCTGTTGAAATGAATTACTGAGCACAACATTTGTTGGGTGAGTAACTGCAACACTGGTGCCAGGGGAGACCTTCTTGTAGCACTCTTTGCAACACTGTGCTAGTACCTGAAATTCTATTCATAGTCTGAGTACCATCTGATCAGATTTTCTTGGAAATTCCTTAATATAACATCATGCAAGCACTTCTACAAGATTTGTTGTTCTTCTTTTTGTAAATCATAGAGTCATAGAATGAATCACAGAATGGTTTGTGTTGGAAGGGATCTTAAAGATCACCTAGTCCCAACACCCCCTGCCCTGGACAGGGACACTTCCCACTAGACAAGGTTGCTGAAGGCCTTGAACACTGCCAGGTTTGTACCTCCCTGGACAACCTGTCCCAGTGTCTCACCACCCTGACAGTAAGGAATTTTTTCACAATTACAGTTATACTAAGAACTACTGCTTTCTAAATAGAGTACATAGTTCCCCTGCCTGAGAGAGAAGTAATAGTTCTGTACATACATGAAATGACACACTGCAAAACAGAATTCTGCTTCAATTTCTTTCCTATAACCCAAGATCCTGCCTCGATGTGAAGATGACATAGCACGTAAGTACTGAAACACATAGAGATTCCTCTCTAACCTCTCTTGAACCTCTGACACACACAGAAGTGACATTCCAGCTGACTTTTATCAGCCAAACTTAGATTCACTGATGCTGCTGAAGTAAATGGATGCAGTTACACATGAAAGAGATTTGGAGAGTGATTTTTTTCATTCTCACAGCAAAAAGTTACACTATTCAAAGTAGTTGTGTCCATTAGAAAAAAAGAATTCTTTTTTTCATTAACTCATTACTTCAAATATGTTTCATAATTTATTTGTAGTGGAAAAAGTATTTATAAGTAGAAACCACAAGAGAGTCATAATGCAGGTCACATTTGTGAAGCTCACCAGCTAATCTGAAAATCTAAATCTACTGAGACTTTCTGATATCTTCTCAGAATTATGTGTCATATTACTTATGAATAGACTCAATTCAAAACAAAGCTTTTTAAACACCAAAAAATATTTTCTGCATTGTCATCTACTTCTTTGTTCAGTCTGTTCATCTCTTTTGCTCAAAATTTGTAAATTAACAGACAAATTGGGTTTTGACCCAGCCACTGCCTCCTCCCTGTAACAGATTAATGGCTAATCCTACTGGATTGGCTATAAAATGCAATGGCTACAGTAGAGAACATACCACGCTTTCTCCTTTTACCAATTGCTTTGTCTATGGTGACAGATTATCAAAGTGAAACAGCAGGAAGATAAATGAAATTTTGTCTCCTTTCATTCCCAGTATCCTACTGAAATTTCCTAGTCCTACTAATGACTGGAGTGGATGAAAATAGGAAAAACCTTCCTGCAAGTGAGAGAGATTGAGAAGTCAAGGGGACTGGGTGCAGCTACTGGCCGTGCCCCAGAAGAGTGACACTGGCTTATTTCCCACATCTCACAGTAACCACTAAATGGATTTTTGCTTCCTTTGGCACTGGATGTATTCTACATATTTCAGTTGCAAGCTCTTTGGGGAACAGTCAGCTGCTAAATATGCTATTCTAGTGTTAGTGCAACACAGCCATGACACATCTTGAGACCTAACAAAAATCCAAGTAATAAGTAGTTACCAAGGAACTTTGTCCATGCAACAGTTTAGTTCTGTGAAAGACCATTTTCCCAAGTGCTCAGTACAGTATTTGTACATTTGCAAATCACCAGGGTGCCAAAAGAAAATCTAATAATACTTAAAAGACAGAAATAAAGCATGAGTCGATTGGCAAAAAAGCTAGTAGAGAAATACTGGGCACCTGAACAAATCCCTGCATTCTTTGGTTTCCAAGCAGTTTAATTTTCCAAAATATTTTGCATTTCTTTTGATATTCCATGTGTATCTCTTAAACAGCTTTTACAGCACAGCTAAAAAAGCCACTGCTGTGAAAAAATGCTGCACCTGGTGAAAGTACTTCAAGGAATGTAGACCCTAATCTGCAACCCTTTTCTCACACACACAATCTTCATAGCTTTGATTCTGACATGAGTAGGATTATTCATATAAGAGAGAAGAAAGGTAGGCATGGGAACTTAAGAATTGCACTAACATAGTAAAGCATTGTAAAATGACAATAAAAATGGCATTTAAACTCTCTCAGGTTATGCCTATTCTGCAGTACAGAAAAAGGACAGTCAATTGAACAAGTAGCTTTTACGAAGCTGCAGCCAGCAACCAAGCAGGACACTGTAAAATGAAGGTACTGGAAACAAGCAGAGTTCACACAGAATGCCAAAAGTGCTGTCCACAAGCTAGAAACATCTGAGAAGTCAGGAAGTACAAAGTTAAAGTTTGAACTCCCATGAACTTAACTGACTTCTGTCCTGCAAAGAATATGAAAGCATTATGTAAAAGGCTCTTCGGTAGCATAAGCAGAAAAAAAAAAATACCACAAGGAAAAATGGTGTGCCACTGTGGAGGAAGGATGGAAAAGAAATTAAAGACAACACAAGGAAAGCCTTAACTAAGGATTTTCCCAGAGTTTTCAAGCAGAAATTTTTAGGTTAAATTTAGAGACAAAGCTGGGTGAATAATGAGAATGTGGATATGCAAATAGAAACTACCACAGCTAGCAAAAATCTCAATTCAAAAAGTTAAATGCTTGAAGATTGATTAATCACCATCTCACACTTCTAAAAACTTCTCTCACGTGTAATGCTGGTCCAGTGACAAATATTTTTAATACACCATCTAGTTGGGAGTGAAGCTGAAAAATAGTAGATACAGTTTCTTTACTTACAAAAAATCTGTGAAGAAAAATAAGAAGAGATGGCAGTTGGGAAATTACAAGCTATTTCATTGGACCTCATTAGTATGAAAGGCTTTAAAATACATTTTGAGAGAGACAATATATAAAGACACGGAGGTAAATGAAAAATGGGATAAAGTGCAACAGCAATTTAGCAAGAGGACACCATACAAATCATCCATAGAGTTTTCTTAGATGAGGTAAAAAATTTTGTGAACAGATGAAGTGTAATAGATCTCATCTTTCAGGACTTTAGCAATGCATTTGACATCATGTTATAAGCTATTCAGGAATCTGAGGACAAAGATCTTTTGCGTGGTTAAAAAACAGCTAAAGGAGAAGTAGTAGCAAGTAAGTGCCATTAAGAAGGGATGCATCAAATCAATTAAGATTAGCAGTGGGTCCTCAGGATCCATTCTGGGGCTTCTGTTGTCCTTCCATAGCTCTTGACCACTGTAACCGAGGTAGAAGTGATGCCTAAAGAGACCAACCTAAAAACAGAGACTAGACAGGAGTAAGGGAATAAAGGTGGGTATTTATTTGAAAGGCCTTCAGAGGCACACCCTGGGCAGGCCAAAGGCTACACCCAAGATGGACCCCGAGTCACGAGTTCTTCACACTTTTATAGGTTTGGTCCATTTGCATATCAACCCAATTTCACCAATTAAACTTTAGCTAATGATGTAATTTCCCCTCAGCTTGCCCCCCTTCTCAAGATGCTGGTTTACACATTTTGGGCCTAGGACACTCTGGGTGTCCTTGGAGAGCAAGCCTGGAGAGGCTTTGTTATGTCTATCTTAGCATGAGAGAACAGCAGCTCACAGGCTACAGGACACTTCAGAGTTACACACTGGGAATACAGAATTTGAAAAACATAAAAGCTAAAATGTAAGGCATCAGAGGAGTACCTGCACTCTCTAATGTCAGTAGAGCAGTGAAACTATACAAATGGAACGGCTTGAAGATATGAGCCAAAGAAATGGGGCAAGCAGCAAGGCCTGGGGCAGAAAATGAAAATGTAA
This sequence comes from Pachycephala philippinensis, assembly GCA_013397055.1. Classification (NCBI taxonomy): domain Eukaryota; kingdom Metazoa; phylum Chordata; class Aves; order Passeriformes; genus Pachycephala; species Pachycephala philippinensis. The sequence goes on from VWZT01012161.1 coordinate 603,228, forward strand.
CATTGGAGATGAGCCAGTAGTGACAAATGAGGACTGTAGCTTTCAATGAGAGAGTGACTAAAGAGGTAACATGATGAAAAAGGCAAGTGAGGCCGTAGGACATGAGGACGGGGATTTCCAGTAGAACCTGGGAGACAAGGAGATTCCCCATCCAAAGACACTAACTAACAGGGATGAGTTGTTTAGCCCAGCAAGAGAAGAGCTAACTAAGCATATAACTGCTGCCTAGAAATGCCTTGAGGAAGATGTCTCCAGGTAGAAGAAGTATTATCTAATTCAAGGAGCAACAAGAGCATGGCGGGGCACGGCAGCGTACTGCCACACATTCATCTAGGCTGTACAGAAGGGAAGCAGCTATAAGCCCATGAGTTTCTCAAGCAGTCTCCCAGATAGAAGAGAAAGGGCAAAATTACAGCCTTGGAGTTGGAGGTCGATACACAGAAGTATCACGTGCTGTAACACCCCTTACAACTGCCTGGACCCACTGCTTGCATCCACTGGTCACAGAGTGTCCTTTAGCTCTTCCATTATTAGTGTGGTACTGTATTATTACTACTTGGATGTTACTGGTTTCATTTTGGGGGACATATCCAACACACTTACCATTCCATTTTTCACATACACTTTTCATTACAAAATCCATGTAAAACTAATTACACAGATAAAGGCTTTTGCGATAATGCAGGCTACTTGAAAGTGAAAATAAATAGAAGAATGTAGAGCCCAAGATTATTTGAACAGCTAGGGCTCACACAAATACAACATTAATAATAACTAAGTATTCTGTGAAATAATTTATTAATAATAATTATTTTGTGAAATAAGCCAGGGAAAACCGCAGAACTGTTTTTAAATTGTTATTAGCTGCTTCAAAGAAGTTTGTCAGATGGGTGCTCTAAAGAGAAATTTAACAGAAACTGTATTTTCAGAACCTGTGGAGAGATGCATTTCTCCTGAAGAGAGTGAAGATTTGGCACTTCATATAAGCAGAGATGATCTGGCCCAAACATTCTTGTTTGCAGATGATGACTACTGTATTATTCACTTTGTCTTGGCACAGTCAATCAACAGAGGGAGTGCAGCAGAATAACAAAGCCTTTTCTCTATTTGCTGATAACATTTTTAGCATATTTAAGGAGAAATCTGAAGAACCATAGTGATTTCTACACCCCAGAAAATGTGTTGAGCAGAGAGAAAAAAACAGAGAGACATCAGCAGTTGCAAAATACAAAACAGAACACAGAAAAATGTCTCCAAAAAGGGAATGGGAGGTAATAAACCTTAAAATACATTGTAAGAAAGTATTTGAAAGAACCTTTCCAGGAAATAGTGTGTATTTATACCCATAATGTTTGCACTTACTTGAAAACAAATCAGTGGAGACTATACTAGGGATGAATCTAATCTGTGTATCCAAAATAATAAATTCAAGGGATTAGCCAGGACAACAGCATTTTTATCAAACAGAATTCAGTTGTATCCATCCTCACATTACCAGAAAAGCAGCTCTCTCCTAATTAGCAGATCTCGAACATTAACCTTTTGTCTTGACTGCAATCACTTCGATTAGTGGTAATGTTCAGCCTCCTCAAAACTTCTTCTTTCATGAATTGACTATTCCCATGGTAACAGCTGCCACTTTCATTCTAGAGACACCAAGAAAACGTGATTTCCTTTATATCAGTGGGCCGGGCTGGGGGTGCAATTTTGGCCTTTGTAAATGCTTTTTTCAGACAAAACTGTTTATTCCAGAAGAAGAGGAAACAGGTGCAAGCACAATTCAGGAAGCAGTTGTTGACTAATCCACGAAGCAGGTTTGGCAACACTTTGAAAGGAAGCTGTCAGACAACCTACCTGCAATGCCAATATATTCTGCGGCTGCATGAGGGAAGGACAAGCACATTCAACACCAGCCACCAAAGTTAAATCAATATTTTCTGTGGGTTGTTGTTTGGATGGTTTTTTTTTTCCTTTTTGCTTGTTTCTTCAGTGGCTCCGCAAACAGTAGCAAGACATCAGCTTAATTACCCCACAAGAATAGTTGAGAAATGTAAATCAAGGATTTTCACTCAAAGAATATTGAACTTTAGCCAAAAAGAACATCAATTCATTGCTGAGATACTGACACAGCTTTAATGATCAGCGTCTTCATAATGCTCACAATGGTCTATAAACAAAGTCCTAATCTCAGCTGAAGTGAATTCCCAAAGTAGCATCAACTTCGGTGGGACCAGCAAACATTCACAACAAAGGTACTTTTTCTCCAGCAAGCCATGTGAAATTTTTCTGAAAGTTTATCAAATCTGAGGCTTCTTCCAGAAAACCCATCTGTTGCATATGAACTCATCTGATACCTTCACCTTCTTTGAAACTGAAGGTTTCCAAGTCAATCTGTCAGGGTGAGAACGGATAAAGTGAGATTCACATCTACTTCTCCAGCAATCCACTGAAATAATCAAGTTTTCCCTTAGTCACAAATGTAAGAGTCTGTCAGAAAATAGAGCTGCAATTTTCCAAAGTTAGCATTGCATGTTCCATTTCTTAAATTGGTCTTTAAAATACATTTTTAATTTTTTAATGAAATTTTTAGCATTCGCATAAAGGACTGGCAGACAGCAAAGAGACCGAAAAATTAAATGCAACTCTAGGAGCCTTAATTTTTTTCTTCTCCTTAATTCCTCATTAACCCTTTCAGCACCAGACCAGGTGATTGCTTTTCTTGCCTTACAGACTTTTCACTCCAGGCATACCAATCCCTGTTGTTAATTAGATGCTTTGAAAACTTGAACACCATTTGGCATTAGGCCTACTGTTCTTAGCCAAAACTATCAAGTGTTTGAGGACAGAAAAATCATGGATCTGCTTTTATGAAAGTGAACAGTCAATGGCTGCAGTTGTGCAACCTACATAAACTTTGCTTATTCCAGAAGATGTTAAGATTGCTCAGAAATGGACTAATTTCTGACCCTCAGGTCTGAGCATTTATTGTGCTTCTGTATCTGCAGGTTTTGTTGTCATCAGCAGGTACCAAATCCAATTCCAACGGTAAAGCCCACAGCTTCTCCCACTGTACCCAAAAAGGAAAATGCCCCTAGTTAGGAATGAATAGGAGGCTGTAAATATATTGCAAGCACTAAGCTGGTGTATTTATATTTACATGAGTATCACAGACTCTGCATGCCATTCAGACTCAAAACCTCACTCTGACACAGGATCATAATCCAAAAGAGGCCAAATGAAATCTCTCAGTTCTGGGCTCACATTAGGGGAGTCCGGGTTTGAGTTTGTGCCCAGCATTGCAAGCTCGTGTTTATTTTCACTCCAGCTCCAAAAAAAAATTGGTGAATAATCCAGAACTGCTCATCCAGGAAAGATTCCAAAGGCTTGCCAAGTTCCAGACTACAGTCCATGGAAAAAACCAAGTGCACAGATTTGCTGGCAAGAGATGCCTCTATCCACGCTCAATTTGCACGTGTCTTAGGGTGGTTCTCAAAATTGGAACAACCTTGGGAAAAGAAGGATGAGGGAATTAATTGAACCCTACCTGTGCATGCCATGAATACCCCTCAGCTTTAATGCAAAGGAACACCAAAAAATCATTCAAAGTAAGTGAAGTAATTAAAAGTATTCAAACTAACCAAAAAAGTAACCAAAAAATTACTGCAAATCAATGAAAAGGAGGAAATGGTTGGCAAGAAGGGTTGCCTGTAAGTATCATGGTAACAAAATCATTTTACAGAACAACTCGTGTTCTGACGCCACAGTCCAGTTCTGTAATCATGCTACAGGCACCAGGATCATTAAGGTATTACTCCCACACCCCACAGCCCATTTGGTGCTTTTTTTTGCAGTCTGGCCCATCTTCCACCCGGGAGAGGGGTGTGACTCTGCCTGCACTGGCCCTGGTGTCAGGAGAGGCAGAGGAAGCAAGCAGTGCTCATTTTCCACTTTCCTCAATGTTTGTTCTTTCTCCGCAGTAAAACACCAGAGCAGAGCAGCTGTACCTCTATGTTTTAGAAGGATTTGTGGATCCTAGTGAGTTCAAAGACTGGATAGAGCCAAGCTGGAAAGTCCCATACTGCAGCAGGGTAGATAGAGAAGAGGGGATCCCAATTACAATAACTTCCAAATTAAATCCTTAGAGGGTAAGTCCTGGCTTCTCTCCTACCACCCCTGCAACAACATTAGCTCAGATCTTACAGGAAGCAGGCTAAAGAGGAGACCACTGTCCTGACCCACAAGTCCTATAAATCTCATTCACTCTTTGGCTCAGGAATATTAATAGGATTGCCATATTTAGTGTCTTTCCTATACCTAAAAAAAAAAAAAAAAAAAAAAAAAC
>VWZT01012161.1:615941-668368 GCA_013397055.1 Pachycephala philippinensis
TAATGGAAGCACATTTGCAGAGTGATAAAGCAAAGTATGCAGTCGCCAAAATTCACGGGAAAGGCACCTCAAATAAAGAGGGTGACAGATGAAGTTCAGCACCGCTAAGCATCAGGCGGATTTCTGGAGATGCTGCTGCAGATCTTTCACCTGACAACCCCTCACTGAGAAATCTGTGGGGTTTGGTTTTGGGTTGTTTTTTTTTTTCCACAGAATCACAGACTTGTTAAGGTTTGAAGGGACCTCTGGAGATCATCCATTCCAACCCCCCTGCCAAGGCAGGGTCCCCTGACGCAGGTGACACAGGAACGCATCCAGGTGGGTTTGGAATGTCTCCAGAGAAGGGGATTCCATGACCTCCCCGGGCCAGCCAGTTCCAGTGCTCTGCCACCCTTAACGTAAAGCACTTCTTCCTCGTATTTTTTCCCTCAGGTAGAAGTTTCCTTTCCTACGGGAGAAACTTTTCATACGGCTGAGGACACAAGCGGCTCCCCAGGGTGGGTACCGCGCTCCGAGCGGGCGAGGGGCGGGCTCGGCTCACCCCGGCCTCCCGCCCGCGGTCGCCAACCCCGGGCCCACAGGCGGGGCCCCGCCGCCCTCCAGCGCCAGCCCCGGCCCTGCCCCTCGCCCAGGGCCCGCCCCAGCCCGGTACCCTGGTGCTGCGGCCGCGGTGCCGCCGGGGCTCGGCCAGGCGCTGCACATCGCCCGCCTTCCCTTCCCATCCCTTCCCTTCCGGCGGGGCGGGCGCTCGGCTCCATGGGGCGGCGGCGGCTGCTGGCGGCGGCGGAGCGCCTGGCGGCGGCCTGCCCGGGAGAGGCGCGATTCCTGCTGTAAGGAAGCGCGGCGGGGCGGGGACGGGCGGTGGGAGAGCCCGGCGGTGACGCGCGGGGTGTCCCCGCCCGGTGCCCGCGGCCGCGCCGTGACGCTTTCCCTCTCTCCCGCGCAGGTGGATGCTCCGCAGCTCCCGAGGCGAGTGAGGGGCCCTGGCCGCAGGCGGCGGTACCGGGGCCGGAGGAGCCCGGCGCGCTCCAGCCGAGGCTCCTGCGGTGGGAGAGCAGCGTGTGGAGGCTGTGGAAGGACAGGAGCGTGGGAGTGCCGGCTCGCCCTTTTCCTCTGTTCTCCCCTTCCCCCTGCACTGCCCCTGCAGGGCAGTGTTTCGGGGCTGCCGGCGGGAATGGCGAACTCGCCAGGGACTTGGGCCAGGTGTTCCTCGGGGCTTTAGGGAGAGGCGCCCGAGTCCAGCTCTGGCAGCAGGAGCTAATGAGGCAGATGCAGGAGCGAGCCTCTTATTGGGTCTGAAATTTATTTTAAAGCGTTTCTTCATCCCAGCCTGAGCTCATGTCATCTTCTCACACTTAAAATGGGCACAGAGCTTTACAAGGCTTTGGTGTCCCTGGTGTGGTAGAAGATTGTGCCTACATGGAGCTCCTTGCAGAATTGTGAGCCTCTGTTGTTAAACGCTTTTAGCAAGGAATTGCGTTTTTTCAAGAAAATCTCCAGTTACATATTGTGTAAACTTGTGCCATGCATAAACTTAGTCTGAATTGTACTCAGCTGACCACGTTCTGGTGCTCACCTTCCTCTTGTGTTCTAGTGTTATCTTAAACACAAAAACATGTACCTAGGTAATGTTAAAATCAAAACACACCGTTTTAAAATTTGATTATAAAACATAGTTATTTCATTCTTTTGCCTTTATTTATCTGTAGCTAATGAACGTGGATTAGAAAGAATATGTCCTTACTGCTTCCAGTTCCTGGTTCCTGACAGCTACCGGGTGCGCCTCAAACCAAAGATGAAAGTGACTCCACAGATAGAGAAGGTTCTTAAACGAGAGGCAAAGAACCATAAACTTAACATGAAACAGACGAAGCTTTTGAGAAAGTACAGGGAGTCAAGAAGCATTCTGGTAAGGACATTTATTTGGAACTGACAAGTACATGATATTTCCCTAAATTTCATGTCCCTATTTCAGTGGCATAAAAAAGAAGATACAGAAACCTTTCTCTTAGAAGAGGAGCCCACGCATTTCTTTTTCACGAGCATAAGACTCTTCCTTTCTTTTTGGAATAACTTCTATTCATAAACAGCTTTTTTAAAATCTGCCTTCCACAATAGATAGATCATGAACACAATGACAAGACCAGTAAGCTTTTCTCTCCAAAAAAACCCTCACAACCCCATGTTAGAGAAGCTACACAAACATCTAATTTACTGCCTTTGTTTCAGTTTTATCAGTTGTTGAGCAAATAGGTTTTGACACAAGCTTTACTTCATGTATTTCACTAGACTCTCGCGGCTACATGAGATTATTGTTACCATCTGTATTAATAGAATTTTTTGCATTTGTTTGAATATTACTGTTTATAGGAAGTCTAAAAAACTAAACCACAGAGGTAGTTTCAACAAGTTGATGTTTTTCTTGAGGCTTCAGTTATTTTTCCTGAAAGTGCTCAGGAATGTGACATTTAATTACTCTTGGAAGAGTAATAGTACACATTTAATCTAGTGTTGCCAAGGTATGTACTGTTTTTAAAACAGGTTATGTGAATGTTTGTTGGAATAAATGAGACAGCACCCTATTGTGCCCAGCAGGTGCTGGCACACTTGGCATTTTCTTTCATGAGACTCTTGTGGTTTCAGGAGTAAATTTTGTGAAACCAAAAATTATTAAAGAGTCAATACAAAAAAAATTTAAACTGAGGAAATATCACCAAGGTTCTTAGCTGTCAGAGCAAAATAAGATGCTTCATAAAGGCACTCTCCTAAGATTGTAGATTACAGTTGAGCTTCAGAAAGGACATCTGAAAAGGTTCTTCCCCCAGAGGGTGGTTGGTCACTGGAACAGGCTCCCCAGGGAAGTGGTCACAGCACCAACCTGACAGAGTTCAAGAAGCATTGGGACAAGACTCAGGCACAAGGTGTGATTCTTGGCATGTCCTGTGCAGGGCCAGGAGTTGGAATTTGATGATGCTTGTGGGTCCCTTCCATCTCAAGACGTTCTGTGATTCTGCAAGCTGAAATCTTTGGTTCATTTTTCTGGGATCACAAATGTTAAGGGTACATTAAGAACTCTCTTTAAGCAGCTGATGAACAGAGCAGTGTCCTATGGAGTGGTGATGGGCTCTTAGACTTACTGTGTAGCTGGAGAGTGTAGGGACACACTGTGCATTCATATGAGTAGTTTAAAATTCAGTTTAAATAGGCCCAGTTTAAATTCTGGTATGTAATTACAGTTTGCTGTACTTGTGTTCCGTTCAGTGTGAATTTGTCCTGTGGATTATGATTTAAGTGTTTCTTGTCTTAAGTCTTTAAAATGCTGACAGCAACTGGCAGCTTTCAAAATTAGCAATGTAGATCCCAGTAATCTAATACCTGAGACATGTGAAAATGGAAATTCCAGTGTGGTTGGAAATTAAAGCGAGCAACAATGTGACAAGTTGTACCTCTGAGACTTTTCTTAGCAAGTAGAACTTGATTTTAGATTGTTTCTGCCATAAAAAGGCATATAACATAGGGACTGTTTCAGGGCTTTAAAAATTTTTGGAGTTAACTGCTGATCCATTTCAGGGAATGGAAATTAGCTGTGAAGTGCTATGATTAATCCAGTAATTCCTGCATTGTAAAGTGGTCACCTCCATTTATATTCCATGCAGTGCTAAGTCACCATGAGATGCTGAGTTTCTTTCCCACCTGAATTTCATTTAGAAGAACTAAAAATACGTCAATACCTGAGCACTAAAAGTTAATGCTATTTCTTTTTTTTTAGTTCGTTAGGCTGACAAAATAATGTCTAGAGGAAGTCAAAGCACTTAACTAAAAATGTTTCATTTCAGCATCTCTAAATGTAATTTTTACTAAACAATCTGCATTTAGTTACATTTACACACTTTGAAATGAAGAATGATTTGGTGTAGATGTTTTCAAAACTGCTTAGACATTTTTGTGACAGTCTTTTGAGTATGTTTTTTTAACCAGAAGCATCACGTAACTGTTTCTCTGTCAGTCTAATTGGTGCCTCAGAAAGTTGTCTGGCTGTATTACTCTCAGATCTCTTAGTATGAGTAGTTGCCATGGCAGTAAGGGATATCAGGAATGTCTGACAGTCTCTGTGACTGCATGACATGATCTGTTCTGATGCACCTCTCAGCTTACTTGTGCTTCTGAAGTTCCCTGCAGCCTAGAGGTACACAGAGAGGAGAGAAGAGAAAGTGCCCTTTGTTTAGAACATTCTCCTTATTGTAGTACTTTTGCCCTAATACAAAGCTCGTCTTTGTTCACTGAGACCTGCGGTGTTTAGTTAAATGGATGACTGGGTTTGAGAGTTTGGTAGTTCAGATATTTTATTCCAAGACTCCCTGAAACTTCATTGGGGGTAGAATATGCTAATGACTTCAGATGACACAGAATGTCACGTTTTTTAGCCAAATACCTAATGTATAGGAGTACTCTTGTAGACTGAGCGAATCTTGTACACTCAAAATATGATTCATCCAGTTCAGGTGCTGTTTCATGTGTCTTGACAGGGTTGTCCTCTGTATTTCACTGTACAATATTACATTCAGAGGTATGGGTCTCCTGAAATGAGTTGGTAGGGAATTGGAGTAATTTCTAGATAAACCCAAAGGGTGTGTTTGGTTTCAGAAGCCCGAATTAAAATACTAGTTATAAAGTACTTTACTTTTTAGTATCTCATGTTTTACTTAAGCAAATATTTAATTTGTGTCATGGTATTTAGAGAACAGTTTGGATAATTCTTCTAATGGCTGTATAACAAAGGTGGAGAGACTGAAAGGCAGCTTGATATTTCCTTTCTTCTCTCCATAGCTGGTTACTTGCAAATCTTGCAACAAAACAACAAGACATTATGGTAAAAGCAGAGATTTTCTGGCAACACAAAATTGTGGCACTCCAGGTATCAAATCTAGCTTGAAGACCCCAGATGTAAAAATTCAGTCTGCAAAGAAAATGACACCTGTAAGCTGCAGTAGGTTGGGATCTAAAGGGAGCAGTCCCTCATCACTTTCCAGGTACCCGTTTCTTTCTTGTTTAAGCAGCACTTTGCCAAGTAGAGTGTATTACATCTTGTTGATTTTAGATCAGTCATTTAATAAAGTTTAAATTGATAACTAAGTATTTCTCAGTTGGTATGGTTGACAAGATCAGTTTTAACTTTCCAACCTTTAAAATCAAAGATTCTCATGAAAAGCCACCGTGTGCAAAGACTTCTTGTTTGAGTCATTAATGCAAAATGTCTGTCCTAAAATTTGCATAACAAAGTTATAGTTCTGACTGCTCACTTGCACATGAAAATACACTATTTCTCTTGAATATTTTTCACTCAAATTATATATGTGTGCTTTCAGAGTTACTTTATGTTAATTCTGATTTCTCCCCTTTAAGACATTTGAGTCTTCTGTTTTTCAGGACACGTGAATCAGGACAGGCAACAACCAACTCTGCTTCCAAGACTCCACGAAACTCCAAATTTCACTTTTCTAAGCTAAAACGGATGCTCGACCTAGAAGAAAAAGAGAAAAGCCAGAAGGCAGATTTCAAAACCTTCTTGACTTTACTTTAGTTATACATTATTTCAAAGTAATAAAGATTACAGCAATAAACATTGCTCCAGTTTTAGTAAATCAACAAAGTGATTTCTTTAAAACTCAAGCTCACAACCTGTACTTCGTGAGAGCATAGACCATATTTTTTAGAAGGAAGCTCTGTTCCAAGGGGAGTGATTGTCTGCCAGAAGGAGATGAGAAGATAGCCAGTTTAATATGCATGGGAATCTTGAACATGTTTTGCAGTTTCTGATGCCCCAAGAATTAAAAGCTGGGATTTATCCTTTGAGGAAGCTGATGATGGTCCCACCAGGACTATTTAACTGTTGAGATTAAAGATTTTCAATTTAAGTTTGGCACAGAGATGAGAGAGGACAGTATAAAGTCACCGTTCAGGACTGAGGTTATAGCCTGTCCTGCATACAGTCTGCAGTGATAGTTCTGCAAATGGTGCTTCACACTTCCCCTCTGAAAAAGAGAGCCAATTAGTTAAAAGCATTTACATTCTTGGATTTAAAGGTTCGTATTTTCCGGGTTTTTTTGCTAGTTTAATGAATAGTTTACTTTAAGTGCCTTCAGACTCAGTGAACACTGCTAAAGAAATAGGACCAGCAAATAACTTGGACTGTGAAGCAGTCCATGGCAGGGAAGAATAGTTTGTTGGAAACTGTACTTGGAGTCTCAGAGATTGCCATGTAACCTTTTTGTATCTCCTGTACACTTGCACAATAACTGAAGGGTTCACTGCTCTTTGTCTCTTATGTAGGATAAAATGAACTGCCATTCTTTAATCAAAATACAAACCTTAGTGTTGCCTTTTCCAGTGTAGAACTTGGTATTAATTCACCTGTTGCTGTACTCACAATCCAGTCCTCTGGAAAAATGCTTCCTTTTGTTGACAGAAAATGTGCATTGCACAAAAGTATTTGAAAAAACAAATTTTGCAGTAAATTTTCATATTAAAAGTACACACATTAGGTACTGCTGTGCTTCCCACGAGGCTTATGTGAAACCAGCACAGGCATCTGCTGTTTTACAGTGCCCCAACATTAATGTGTTTGTTAGATCAAAGCACGTTTCTCTGTTGTCCCTGTTTACAGTGCTTTTTGCACAACACCTTGTGGTCTCAGGAGTGCATTCCTTTTGGATAAAACTACAGATAAGGGATAAAAGACATGAAGGGGCAGCATAATCAGTGTGCTGGGAAAGCTAATGGGCAATCTATCCACAGGATTGCGGGAGAGCTTGTCTAAACTACGCATCTCCAAAAGTGTTTTGTGGGTGGTAGGCACCGAGCTGCAGGCGTTCTGCACACCAAGCGTGTTACCATTGCAGCACACTATTTGTTAACAGAGATGGAGCCTTGTCACGGTCCAAACAACATCTTTTTTTCTTCGGAATTACCAGAGTTGTCAGGTATGTCCAGATATGTTGTGAAAAGATTGTTACTGTGAGCTATTAGACTCTTTTTCTGGGAACAAAGGAGGAAAAGTCATTCAGTATGTGCCTTTCCTTGTTTTACAAGCTTCAAAATGCTGGGCAGAAATAATCTCCAGTGCTTTTAAATTATTCCTAAGCCTTTAATAGAGTCTGTTTTTCCTGTTAACTGGACTTTCACAGAACTGGTGTATTGAAAAACAGACAGACACACATATGTATAAACTTACCTCTATATATTATATATGTAGGTATATACATGCATACCCACACATCAGAGGCTTCTATGTAGACATGTATTACACACATTTATGTGTCATGCACTCTTCCCTTCAGGACACATTACCTTCCTGTACTTGATAGAACACTGAAGGCTAACTTGGCTGCAAGAGACTTGCTGAGCTCCCCTCCAAACCACTGCCAGGCCATGTTAGTGACTTGTGTTTGAAGAGCTGGAAGAACAACTCGAGAGAGGAAAAGCCCTCAGTGATTTCAGAGAGGGCAGAACTTCAGCCAGACTTTGTAAAGCAAGAGAAGAAGGTCTCTGTCAAGCATACGGCCCTGCAAAGAAGCATTTGATTAGAGAGTTACTTCCCAGCTCACACAAATTCTACTGGGCAATGGTATGTGTATCACTGGCAGTACTTGTGTCATACCACATTGAAAATGTTACAAAGTGTGTCTTAAAATAATGAACTCAACTAAATTTACAGTTCTAGAGATAGTGCTTCCTCATTGAAAACTGTCACACAAAATACAGGGTAATAAACCTTGAAATTAGTATCAACCATTTCCTCAGCATCATCACAGATCTCAGTTGTTTCCTGAGTATAGGGAGCAGTTTACATGAAAGCCATTTCCCACCATGAGATTTGAGTAGGCAAGCAATGAACAATAATTATCAAAGATGTTTTTACAACAATGTTTTATTAAATATGAAAGAGCGTACATACAGGTGTTATTCTGAGGACATAAATTACACAAGGATTACAGGTTCTGTCAGAAAAGCACAATAATGAAACATCTTTACATTTCAAACTTTTCTTGTTAGCTTTTAACAAATGAGTCTATTTCTGTTGCAAACAAGTAATGAGTGCTATTGAACTTTTGCAAATTCCCACAAAAACATCATGCTTAGTAGGATACTTTAACTATTGTAAATATGAAATCAGAATTAGATTCCTAAATAACACGATGGAAGAGATTTACTACTTAATCAAGATAAATGACACACTGAAATAGGAGCCGAGACAAAATTGGTCATTCATTAGAAAAAAATTCCACTTCAAACACTATGTTTGGGTCTGCTTTCTTTACTTGCAGGAATAGTCACTGTGATTATATGTAATGAGCAGAACTGGCCTAAGTATTTGTAAATGTAACCATCAAATTTTAGACGTGCTGGTTTTCACTGATTTTCCCACTGAAAAACCCCCACACCCACAGATCTATTTCCTTACATTTCAAAAGGCTCCTCTGCAGAGGGCCAACCAGGCCTATGTATGATTTCCACATCCTCCATGGTCATCTGCACTGCCGGCTACTGTATCCTACATGTGTATTTTGGGTCATCATTGAAGTACCAGACTGAGTTACCACTGACTTGAGAGAGCAGCATTAGTCTGTGCAAGTCCTAACACAACGTCTTTTTAAACTTCAGGTAAACAGGAATGTAGTTTCATCATAATGAAAGCTCTCAGTTTGACACTCGGAAGACTACTCGGATAAAATATGTAATAAGCATGTAGTTTGGGTTGTGTTGCTAGGGATTAACAGAGGTGCTTTAATATATTAATACAAACATTAACAGAGTGAATCAGACAAGCTAATATTACTGCAGGCTCTAGTCTAATTTCCAACAGAAGTAATGAAACATAATTTCTAAGAATGTTAATTTTTGGAACTAAGGACTTCACATTTATTTTTAAAACCTCAGAAGTGGGGTAATATTCCTGATATCTTTCAAAACATTCTGCAAAAAACACAGCTTGAGCCTGCAAACACTAGCATATACAAGCAGTCCCAGTGACCTCCAAGGTGAGCATTCTCATATGGCAAAGTGCTGCAGGAATTTGCCTTTTTTCAGAGAATGCTCAATAAAAGTGCAATGTAGTGAAGCAAATAATCTAATTATTATGCTTTTATTATTAGATGAAAAATGTTCAGATATTTTACAATTGTGCCTTTTGTAGGGCAGGCATTCTGGTTTGCCTAGAGTCAGACCACATTAGAAGAGGCAGGCAGGGTATACCCACACATTTTCTTTCCTGGGGTGGCAACACCCCAAAGCAGTTCTGTGGTGCAATCCCACCTACAGATAAAACATCGTGCTGCCCAGTCTCACAGTTATTTCTGTTCTGACAGAAGTTGACGTGTGGTTTGCTTTACCTTTCCACCCAGGCATGTTCTCCCTTTCACCTCCTCGGCACCCTACCCCTTCCCTACCCAGCCTCTTTTCTTCCTGAGATGTCAGAAGTACGTACAATAAGCTTTGGAACCTGAGAATTTGGAGGTATTTTTTGACACTACAGGGCTGCATTTGTACCGTACCATGCTATCTCCTGCTATACTATTACAGTTACAATATAAATCTCCTAACTACTTGATACCTGATGCCTTTCCCATATAAATAAAAAACCCAACGTACCATTCAGCCATTAATATATGACACTTGCTATAAGAGTGACCTTTGCCTTTCACAAGTCCTCTTTTCCAAATATTGTGGGATAATTTCCAAAACCCCAGCTATGAAAAACTCCTTGAAGTAAACAATTTCACAGTAAAATAAAGAAAAATATATCCAGAAAATAACACTCTCTCAAAATTAAAACTTATATACATCAAGAAAAACTTGAGGTTTCTTCCTCATTCTTTTATCAGTTCTACATTACCTGTAGATAAGTAATGTTATCACTAAGAGTTATGAATAGGAAAAACAAATCCAGTGAAATAAGTGTCATGTCTTTTTTAAAACCTTTGAGAGATCAAGAAAATTCAGCATTCAACTTTATTATTATAACTATTTTCAATTCAGACAGCAAAAGACTGTTTAAGCTTAGTTCCCTATGATTCTGAGTATCCAAGACAGATCTTTCATGGCAGTCTAATAAGCCTTGTCACTGCACTAATAATCACCTCTGGGCACAAATTAAGTTTTCTATGGATTGAATTCAACCGTGAACTCACTATTTATGCTTCTTGTTTTATGATTTGTTTTATAATTCTTAATAGATTAAACTGGTTTAATATTTATCACAAATTTGGTGCTATTCGGCAAAACTGAGCTTTAACTCCAACTGGAATGCACATACATGTGTGTAAGAATTTATGCGATGAGTTTAACATACTTGAACAGACATACTTAAAACATTAAAATTGTATCAGAACATTTTCTTATCAAGAATCTACACTGAAAAGATGCCAATAAGTGTTACTTAATTTTGCATATTACACTTCAACTAAAGGAACTACATCCTCTGGATTCAATATAGTCAGCTCTTTTTTTCCTATGGAGTGGAAATTTGCCACTCAAGACTTAGAAATCTTTGGACAGCTAGTGAGCTCTGATGAACTACTTTGAGCACTCCTATTTGTCAGTCAGAATTTTTTAGGAAATCAGTATTTTACATTGCATGCTATGGACTGCTATGTCAACAGCTTGTATTTTTATCTTTTCAGATTTTTTTCCCTACTTAACTGAGGTCTAATTCATGGTAACTTCCACAAGAAAAGGTAAGTGGACTGAGATGCTTATCTATTTTAAAGAGAATGATTATTCTCCATTCACATCCTACAAGTATTCTAGTGATTAGCCCTGTAGAAGCCAATAACAAGTGACAGATAACTATCTTCAACAATTTTACTCCAGGACTATTTTGAATTTTGAAAAGAAAGAACAGCTTTTTGTAAAAAATTTGCTTTCATGTGAGGTCTATAAACTTGTAAACTGTGAACTTAACTGGTACAAAACAATGCCTGACAAGTGCAAAACCATGAACAAAATGCAATCATTAAATACTCCTATGATATAGCCAACTCAAACACTTGCAGCCTAGGTTTTTAAGGTCATCTAAATGCCAAATGTACAGGTAGGCATTTTTAAAATCACTCAACGATTACATGGCTCATTCTGAAGGACTGAAAAGCCTAAACTTTCTGGCAATGTGCTAAATGCCTGTCCGTACCTTTAAGTTTTTAAGTGAACTTAAAAGCTGATGCACAGTATGGAAAACAAGGATTCTTCACAAATTCAGCTGTTCCCAGACAAATACCACATTTATGCCATGCAACAGAATTTTTTAACTGGGCAATAATTTTCTTCTGTTTGACTTATACATAGGTCTGAACTGTCTCCTCCTGCTGTGTGAGAAAAAGACAACAGAGATCTAGAAATACTTGCTGGAGCAGGTGAAGGTGGGGAGGTGGTAGCCCATGCTGGCCTCCAGGGTTTCTCAGTGGAAGAAGATGTACAGTACAGCTGAATCATCATCTTGCTGCATGTATGGATGGTACATTGTCAAATTTTAATAATGGGCACTTAGCAAGTGAGACAGTTTAGAGAATGACCTTTCAATTTAATTAAAACTGTAAAATGGCTTCACATTTCTAGGATTAACATTTTTAGATGGAAACAGATGTTCCAGAAAGGGATTAGATTACAAATGAATGGTCCCCTCGATTTAGAAACTAAGCAGCTGTAGAAAGCTACAATTTCAAAACATAATTAAACTGGTCAATTGTACAGTTTCGACATGCTGACTTCTAAATTGCACAAAAATATTGCAGTATTTTGAGTAATTTGAAGATCTGCTCAGTGTAACATGATTTATATTTTCCAACAGAACAGTGGTTATTAGCGTTTACTTAAAAAAAACCCACATTGTTTTGGGAGTGGGTAATTTAAATGTCATGGACAGTAAGATCACTTTTAACTTTGCATTAAATTGCATCAACCTTCTTGCAAACATAAGCCTGTGATTTCCACTTTTCGCTCCCTCACTAGCAACGGAAATGTCTCAAGTTAGAATTATGTTTTGATTATATGTTGATCTACATTAAATACAGGGTACATAAGAAAAATCTTAGCATGTTTTTTTACAGGGCACCCAACTAAAATCTTTACAAAAGATAATTATTCATTCTTCAATGTAACAGACACAGATGCCACTTTTATAAATGTACCCTTATGTTCACTCGCCAATAAAATAGTAAACAAATCAACTTTTTAAACCATTTTTTATAAATTATTAAAGTATTTTTACTGACACTCTGCAACAATATACAAAAATAATACTACAAGAGTACCGATCGGTCTGGCCTACCCCTCATTTCACAGAAAAGCAGAGGTTATGGGGGGATGTTCTGCTAATCAATCATCGCTGTAGATGTCTCCTGCAAACGGTAGGTGTACGTGGCTGCCCGTGACATTGGGAAGTCGGGAGAGATCAGGCAGGTTCTGGATCCGTGACCTGAGTTCTTTCCGTACTTGGGACACTCTGGCTAACTTGCGTTTGTATTCCTGTAATGCAGAAGAATTCAATATGAGGTTCTTTTGCTACTACCATCCCTACTACTCACTGCACTTGACATTTTCTCAATGAAGTATTGCTTCTGCAAGTCAGATAAACAGCCTTTAACAGGTGAGAACCCAGAGATCTGGGAATTTGGAGGCAGAGGTATCAGCTCTAGCATTCTCCCAGCAACGGACTTCAAAAGCATAGCCATGGGATTATTTTGCTCTGAATTCTAAGAACATAAATGCTAAACAAGGAAGACAATCCCAGCTAACAGAACCACAGGCTTTCTTCATGTGACTAGTAGAATGGGATTATTCTTAAAACTTAAGGATAGTTGATACACATATTCTACTATCAATAACAGAGGCTGGGAGGATAAACGTACTGATGTCAAAGAAGTTACTTTCATCTCATACTGCTGAAATAATAAAAACCAACCAAATCCCTCCTAACCAGGCTTAATCAGCTCCACCAAGCTGACCAATGATAAGTATTTTGTATTAACTTTTAGAATAAAAAACTTATTATGATGGTACATTTATGGATTTAACCCTGGGTTTTCAGAAACTTTTTGAATTGGGAATTTAGGATTTCATATTGTGTTGGTATACAGGTCAAACCACTCATAATTTCATATTTAATGATTATGAGGCACATTTCACTTGAAACATCATTATATAAATAAAATTTAACATTGTAAATCAGTGCACTAGAATACAGTTAGTGGTCACCTATTAAGAACACAAGACATAATGGAGAAGAATACCAGCTTTTATAAAATGAAAACAGTTATTCCAAAATATAATAAGATTATGGTATAATTCACAGGAATATTTAAATTTCAAATACTTGGAAACTGTGGAAAGCAGAAGAAACTAAGCACTAGCAGGCACAGCAGTGCTTCATGAAAAAATACCACAACTCACAACACATCAAATGCAGATGCTTTCTGGGAATGGCTGGAAGTAACAACACACAGGTAATCTACAGCTTGGATAATCAGCCCACGGATAACCAAGATCTCATGACTATAACCACTTTTAAATAACAGTGGGGGAAAATTCTACATCATCCTGCAACAGTGACAAATATAAACACTTTTATATTTGTTCCAGCAAGTATGAAAACACTGTGCAAAGCACTGTGTGTCTATAAAATGTAACAATCATGATGTTTATTTGTGAGCTCTAAACATAATTTTAACCATGTTACTATATTGTTAATAACATGGAGTAATAAGAAAGAACAATGAAAAGACCTTTTGGTAGTAGAACCCAATACAGTAGAAAAATATAGTAAAAAACATTGGATAACTGGGACATGATCAAGATTATTGGACAAGGTCCAACACACATTTTAAAAGTTTGCGACTACTAAGGCAGCAGCATGACCTTCTTACCAAGGGCAGTAAGAGAACCATGGGATACCTTAAATTCTTAATGAGAAGGTAATGGGTAGCTAAAAAAAAATTATACAGTCTTTCCACAGAAGAAAAAATGTGTCCCTGCATTAGGATCATCAATTTCTTGGTATCATTTATATTTCAAGATCAAATATTACATGCAGATTCTTATGAGATACTAAACACAGTGAAAATACTGAAGATGCCCAGTCAGTGGAACTGTAAACACTTGGTAACAGTACACAGGGTAAAGCAGCATTCATTTTAGGATACAGATGGCCAAAGAAGTCTTACAACTGCAAGTCCCCTGGTCCTATGAAAACCACCACTAGCTCATACTTGTCCAAAATGTTCTCTTCGGTGCAACTGACTTCAGGACATGGCTGTGGAAATGAAGGTCTGTATCCTGACATTGTATCCATACAGTAATGCCCAAAGGCCACAAATACTGTACTGTTTCATATCTGATTTTACAGCAGCATCCAGAGGCCTCACTGAGTGGACTTTATGCAAGAGTTGTAGTGTCGCTGTTGGGGCGGCCGAAGGACACAAGTACACACAGATAGTGCCTCGACACAGGGCCAAAAAGCCATTTATTCCAAAAGCAGTCCTGCTTTATAGACTTTGTATGTTATCATTCGTGTTACATAGTCATTGGCTGCTAAATTACAGCAATGGATTCGTTGCCTATTATTAACTGCAATATAATACTATTGGTCACCTATGGCATAAGCATTCAAGAATGCAGAAAAATAACAGGTGCAGCTATGTTACTGTTTTTCTCCTTCTATTGTTTAACTATCTTGCTTCTATTGATACTATATTTTCATGGGTAAAAACTAATAGTTTTTCTTCTCACGGGCTTTTCTCACGAATAGAAGCTAACCATCTCCCAATTAGTATCTGTGAAGCCTTCAGCCTAGCTGTCGGCCTCAACATTGTAGTCTTTTGCCAGCACATAAAAGGCCAGGCATTCTCACTATGCATTTCAGTCCAGGTTGCAGAGACTCCTGACTATTATTTTAGGGAATAGATTTTAATGCCAGAGGAAGAGACCAGCTTCAGGTTTCATTGTTTACCAAAACAACCAATTTGGTGCTATACAGAATACTAGTCAACCAGAATCCCTATTTTCAGAAGCAGGATGCCTGGAGATTGATCACTGGGCAACAAGGATTTTGAGGAAGATAGGAGATCTGGCCTCCACTGTGAAAGATGTACTGCTGTAGAGAAGAGGATGACCAGAACTGTAAGCAGAATCAATACACTCAAGAGGCCTAAAAAAATCATAAAAGATATTAACTATAAAATCCCTCCTGCAGTTAATTCTTGTAAAGAGCTGGATCCTGTCCAAGTTTATCCTCTATCAATGAGGAATGTAAAGCAACAAATCAGTATGCCTTCATAAGCTCGAAGCCTGAAGCTAGGCAAACACACACAGTCACTTAGCGACAGACTCAGCAGCTTTATTCTCGCTAGACTTTACTCCAAAAACCTGAAATGTGCCTTATATTAGATTGTCAGTTGCTTGACTCCCTTAAAGTTCCCTTTAGCTGATAATAAATCATTTCCATAACAACATTGCATCTCTGACATCCAGCATTTTCCATATAAATTCTGCCTGGGACTTGTTGCCTAGTGACTATCAGCTTGATCAATACTACTAACAGTAGGTTTCTTTTCCTCACTAAAGAAAATGTTCTCATAAATTCTGTCTCCCACATAAAACAGTCATCTTCCTCTCACCAACATCTCTGGCATAATGCAGTCTTGGGAGTCAATTTTTTTCCTTAAGCCTTCTCAGAAATAGGAAACTCTGAGAAAATTTGCTCAAAGTTTTTACTGCAAAACTAGAGTAAATAAAAAAAAGTAAGGTTTTATAGTTGGTTATATTATTGATGCAGTATAAGGTACAGAATGCAACTTTAATCCAATTTTGGTAATCCAAAGCACATGTGAGATCTGAAACTGCAGGTCAGATGTTCACAGGAATCCTCCCCGACAAGCAGAAAAATTATTCACCTATCCAGAGCACCTCATTTCCCATGACACTCCTGAAACTATTCTAGAAATCTCTGAAGATGTCCAGTGTTTATGACTGGCGAGCAAGTTCAAAAGAGGGCTGACTTTCAAGCACAGTGACTCAGCAGTTTTGAGGTATTTTCAAGGCAGCTGCCATTCACAGTTCGGTTCTATTTAAAACCACTAGTCTCTTATGAAGGGGTTTGCTTGTGTATTTTTGAGGCTGTTATTTTAGTCCTGTTATTTTACCTAAGTAGTCCTGGACTGCTGGAATACAAGTATTTAGGACTCGTTATCAACAACGCTGTATGTACAGCCTTTACTATTTTACCATAATAGCATGCACATGTACCTACAACCTTTTTCCTCAGTGTGTTTGTTGAGTGTGTGACTTAAATGAAAGCAGAGGAGTGGGAATTGGAATATCTAGGTATTACTTCTGATACCGTTGCTCCACTAGAAATGCTGGACGTTATACAACCAAGTAACAACTTAATCCTATTTTTTACACTTTTAACTGTGGAAATCCTCATGCAGACTTTCAATTTCATTTTCACTATGCTGATTTTAAGATAAACTTCTAATTACCCCTGTATAAATGAGGCAAGATTTGAGCTATTTACTTCAAAGAGTCAAGGACAGGCAGAAGTATGATGCATTCTTTCATTACTCTGAGCTCAATTTGCATTTCTTCCTACCTATGGAGAACCTTACTCTTGGGATATATGGGTAACCTGTTGTATGGAATTAAAGTCTCTTCAATTTCTCCAGTGTCTTAAGCTAACACTACTTTCAGGCAATATTTTTTGTATTTCCAGCCATAAAAGCAGGTTTATGAGGTAATTAGAACTTATTTTGCTCATTAGACTCCCACCAATTACTACAGTTTCCATTATTTGACAGTGTAGATGGATATTTTGTGAAAGCAACGCTAAAAACATATGGATTCAGCATCTAGATTAACAGCGATTCTCTATCAAATCAGTACCAGGCAAAAAAGCCAAATAATTTTTGATTAGACACTACAGACATCATAAATAATAAAAATGTGGGCAGGTCAAACAGGCTGTGCACTGCAGAGAATATATTCCCTTCCAACTAAAATAGATCTTTATAGAGATGTTCTGCAATAGGAAGGTGGTACAGATAAAAAACTTGAAACTTCATGGATATACTTTCCCTTTATAACATTGATATGACTTTGAACCTTCATCTGATCACTGAGGCTACGGAATGCACCAAAATACTGTGTGGTAGAAAACGTATAGCAAAGCAAGAATAAAAGGTTTGCAGGAAAGACCAGTATTTAATCTGCACCCTTGTTAGCTACAGAAAGGTAAGGCAGAAATCAATACTTCAATACAGAAAAACAAAACCCAAAAGCCTTAAAAGGCTTTTAAGGCGCTGAGGGCACGTGTGGACATCAGCATCCATGGCCTGTATGTACAGAGTATTTAAAACTGAGATCTCGGACTTTCTAGGTCCATTCCAACCTTCAGTTTCAGGTGCAGATGTCAGAGCTGCACCACAGAGCAAAGGCTTCTCCTGCACTGTGTTCAACAGTGCAGAAACTACGAGAAATCTTCAAAGGTTCAGATGAAAGCAAATGTCATGTGATAGCCTGACATCTAGATTCTGAAGTTCAGAATCACAGCATTTGTTTATACACTCTACCTTGCTGAAATCACATGCCTCACTCAGTCTGGGTATTTTTCGGCAAGGAAGACTGACAACTAGACTTATAGGACTCTGATAAGCCTCACTATCACCTTGGAAAACAGATGAGCAGGGTTAAATTTTGTGCTGCCTTTAAAAATTTGGCATGGCTCACATTTGTCAGCAGTATGATTAAAAGCTCAACCTATTTACCAGTGTTTAGGATAAAAAAAGCCCTGAAATTAATTTAAGAGACTGAACCAACATCCATAAGCTTCACACACAAGGTAGAAGAACAAAGGACAGTTATGACAAGCTTAGGAAAGGACTGACTTCGCTAACTTTCCATTGCACATTACCTACTTCTTAGAAAACAGATTTCTGGAAGAAAGCTTCAACTTTTTAGATATGTTAATATCTAACTGTTTTGCATTTGGTCTTGCCATGTTTTGAACTAAGTAAATGGCACTAAAGCAATCAGCAACTACCTGGTGACTGCTTTGTTTATTCCTTTCTGTTTTATGCACTGCCCCATGCATTACTTACTGTACACATTATTCTGTGCATAGATTTACTAATATTCTCAGAGCTTTTCTAATGGCAGGCTTCACCATTACAAAACACAATTTTTTCTTCAGAAACCTTCTTTGAGCTGACAAATGAAAATGAGATGCATCCTCTAATTCTGGGTATCCTGTTTTTCTTAGCAGTTACAGTTTCCAAGAACTTAACACTGCAAAGCAAATTTCCTAAATTAAGTTAAAGTATTAGAGACTTCTCAGCTTGTCTGCAAATGAAGCAATTGGAAGCAATGAACTCAGAAGTTTGAAACCCACAAACTAAATTAGTGACCATCTGGGGAAAGCTTGATTATGTGACTTTGTCTACCATCAACTCTTATGCTGTGGTACAGACTGGAATACACTACAGTCCTTCAAATCACAGACTCCTGACTGGAATAGTAGCAGATAGAAACAAAGCATTTTATCAGGACATTTCCCATCTGAAGAGTGATTATCAGAAACGCAAAGTCCTTCACAGTGGCCACAAATTATTCTTCCCATTTCTTGAAAATGCAATTTTTGTCCAGCTCCTTTCAGCCTAAAACCGTATCTCAAACCTCATTCATTGCAGCCTTGACTCCTGGTCTCCATCTCCATTCCTGGAACATTGCTCCCAGAACCAATCTTTGTCCAGCAAGGATGTTCAATGCCTCTCAGACTCCTATCACAGCTGTATTCAGATACAATTCAAACATTCGCAACTTGTTTTTGCCTGCCTCTTCCCACTTCTAGCTTTTCTGATTCTGTATCTAAATTTCTCCCTCTCCTATCCTGGTCTCCATTTATCATTCTGTCTGTAGTTCCAGTTCTGGTTACAACTGTTTCTCCCCAGTCCTATACTTGGCTTGTCCTTATTCTCCACCTACATAATATCTCCATCAGATCCTCATACCAGTTTTTGCTTCTGTTCTCTTAGTCCAAATGAATTCCAGTTCATTTCAGTCCTACATGATACTATACCCTTCTGGCTGCTCACTCCCTTCTCAGTCAGATGATCTCCTATTCCATTCTTTACTGTAATGTGTAGTCCTGGATCCCTTCTTAATCTCCACAGCCTCTGCTGCAAGTTCCAAATGAACTTGTCCAAGTTTTGCATTCAAACCCATCAGCTCTCATCTCCCCATTACTTAAGACTCATGGGAGCCATGAACAACCCACCCACGGAAGAAGTTCTTTGTTCTCCCATCACAGAGAGTAAGGGGCCAAGCAGCTCATGTTCAGCCTAGAGAACAGCTGTACATGGTTGCAATTGCAGAAGCCTTCTTTAGCACAGGTTGGAAAACTCTCTAGCAGAGATCTTCACAGAGGTTAGCAATGTTTTAAGTAATTGCTGATGAGCATATTAGAAGTAAGATTATTCCAAAGGCTTGTAATTTCATTAAATTCAGGTTGATTTTCATTAGTATATCAAAATGCATGTCCCTTCAGAAAAAAAGGATTTCCCCATTTCATAATAATTTGAAAAAGAACATAAATTACTTAATCTCAAAGGTAATTTTTAAAGATTTTTTTATTATAAACTTGTCCTTAGCCTTTCTGTTGAAGATTGTGTTGCCAAAAAGTTGATCTATGTTTGGAAAAGTAGAAGAAAAGAAAATAGGACTTGCAAGCCTTCAGGGAGGCAGTGGAATCTCCATCCCTGAAGGCATTCAAGAGGCACCTGGATCCGGTGGGGGTGATGTGGTTTAGGGGTTACAGTGGTAGTGCTGGGTGGATGGTTGGGCAGGATGGTCTTGAAGGTCTCTTGCAATCTTGATGATTCTACAAGTGAGCTTAATTAGCAGGGATGTTACTAGGCTGACTTCGTTTATATTTATCTCCCCTCAATCATAAAAGGTCCAGGGTGATGAATATTAATTTATAAAATAAATTACTATATACAGACACTGATTTAATTAGACAATCTCCATGGGACTATGATTTAATTTAAAGCATTCCAGGATGGCAGATATGAGCAGCAGCTGAAATGAAAGATGCCTGCCTGAGGTTAAGCTTGGTCTACTTGTGTTCTATTATCTGATACAGCATTTATTTAGCCACTATAATAAACTCAAAGCTACGCACTTCCAAGAGATGCTTAAATTACACTGAATTCTTGAGTTTCAAACACTGGCTGACAGAATGAAGCTTTGGAGAACTTTTGATGATAAGTAATCAAGTACTTCAGAACAATTCTGAGCAATTTTGCTCAAATACTGAAGTTGCTACTCCATACAGACACACAAAGGGATAAAGCAGATCAGTTTTGAAAATAAGAAAATAAAAAAAATTAAATGGCTGGAAGCTTATAGATAGCTTCTAGAAGTTTCACCTATTCATGAATGATCTACACGAAATCCAGATTAAATGGTATCAGTGTTTAATTTTAGAAGACTTTAAAATGAATGAAATATGTTGATGGTCTATTAGAAAAGCATGCTTTTAGCAATGCATTTAAGAACAGTTGAGTAAAGTCTTCAGGCTCAAATATTTACTGTACCTAATAGATGAACTGTAAAAATCATGTGTCAGACACACATTCCTCATTTTACGCATCCCCTGCCTGTAGGTCATTACAAGAGTCTCAGTTCCAACTACAGATTTCACACGTGCAACTCATGTTTCTCAACCTAATGCTGTTAAGTGTTGAACCACAAAAACGTGGACTGCGAAGTTCATTATTCAGCAGACACAAATGGACATCTTAAAACTGTTGTAAAGCCAAGACTACATGTACTTATTTTGAAGATGAAAGTGAATCTGAGAATGAAAGTTAACACTGCAGGTCACTAGGCAGGGATTTATCTATTGCTAGCCAGGTCACAACTGTCTCAGATCCTCCTCCTTTGTCAAAGACAGATCTACATAAAACCTAGTTTTATGGTAGCAAGGCTAAGCACTAGTAACAGTGTAATCCAAGTAGAGAACTTAAATCAGGGTAACATATCTAGCTGTTGCAACTGCAGTATAGAACCACTCCGTGTTAACCTGTGGGCAAGAAAGAAAATGAGAACTGTTTTATTCAAAGCATTCTAGTGACCTGTACTAGCTTTATTAAGGGTGAAATAAATAAAGGCAATGCAGATATAGGACCCCAAATTTCTGCTACAGGTGAGCCCACACCGGTGACCTTGTTCATTTAAATAATCTATCAGTGTAGGGTCTATCTGCGCAAAACAGGTCTTGGACATTCCGAAGAAGCTCTTCCAACTACTCTTTTTTTAAATGATTCATGTCTTTTCCAAGTTCATAAATTATTCCTATCCAGCCCAAAGAAAGGGCTGTGAAAGACAGCCACCTTACAATTTCAGAACAGTCTTACTTGAAGAGAATGTGGTTTTTAAAGATTTTTAAAGAACAGTTCTCAAAAGAGGTCAACAAATGCCGTGGGCCATCCAATATGTGTACATGCTAATGAATTTTATCAGCTAGACAGTTTCATATTACACTTGTCAACTTATTCTCACAGTTTCATTAAGTAGGTTGAACCACGCATTTTAGATACATGGATTCTCAGGAGGAGCATTAAGTTACAGCTCAAAGATAAGCATTCACAAGCCTGATTTGCTTAATGGTAGTTGAATATGCTCAGTGTCAACTGAGAATTGAAAGTATAGTTTACATGACTAATGATCATAATTCTGTAAGACAAATTGTTGACATGCTGCATGGTGATTTTTGTGTTTTTCTCTCATTTCATGTGAAATAGATACTTCAAATGCAGTGTTCAGGAACAGGGATGGGAACATAAGAAAGGTAAAGCTGGAAAGGAGAACTACACAGAAGCAGTAGATATTCTGATTTACTTGCCCCTCATATGCCCTGTAGGAATATCTCCAGTGAAAACTCTGCTATGCATGAAGCAAGCAAACAACTGCACCTCTTCCACAACCAATAAGACAGAATCATAATCTAAATTTTCCAAAAATGCATATAGACACAAATTCTATCATTTAAAAAATTATAGAAAAAAAAAGCTTTTTAAAAAAGTGCTTACCCTCAAGCTTTAGTATTAAAATAGTATGACTAGAAAAACCTGCCTTAGCAAAGTGGTACCAACAGAGAGCACAGAACAATTCCAAGAAAAATTCATAATGAAAAAGTCCCTTATCAATCAACCAATTTCAGGCAGCAAATTTGGCACACCCACATGTTTTTTACATTATTTACCCAATTCCAAATTGCTCAAATAGCTGGTTTATTTTATAATAAAAAAGGTGTAAAAAGAGGTTGTCAGCGAAGAAATTATGAGCAACCAGAGGAAAAAAAAAAGTCTAGAGAGAAAGCAGAACATAGAACAAGTAAACAACATTTAAAAGAACAAGGAAAGACATTTACAGTGTTTTTCTCAACTTTTCTTTCCCATTATGAACTATTTTCCTCCCAAAAGCCTATATATTGCAATAACCCTGCTAATGCACATCTTTCTGTGATCTACTGATAAAATATGTATCAGGGGTTAGCAATCACAGAATTACAGAATATGCTGAGTTGGAATGGACCCACAGGGATCATTGAGTCCAACTCCTGCCCCTGTATAGGACCATCCCCAGGAGTTACCCCATGTACCTGAGAGTATTGTCCAAACACTTCTTGTACTCATCAGGCTTGGTGCTGTGACATCATTTCAGTATAAAATGTCTTAGCTTTTTTAAGCATCTTCCATCCATTCAAGCCATCTATAGCTCATTAAAATGATCTTTAAAATCATTATCCCGATTTATATAGAGCTCTAGGAGTATCTGTGGGGTTTTCCATTTTGTATGTCTATATTCCTATGCAGTTGTGGATGAAATGACCTTGGAATGAGGTCATGAGGCAAACATAGTAAGTTAAATGTTGTTACAGTAATTTACTACTAAGACATTTACAAACAAAATCCTTAGTAATTCAGTAGACTTGTTACTGGGGGAAAAAAGCAAATAATGCAAGAAATTCCTTCGTTCTTCATGTGTACACAGTGTCAAAAGAAATAGAAATATTCAAAGTAGTAAATCACTTAAATTCCCTTTTTTTGCCATGTGCTTCTTGGATGTCAGAATGCAAGGCACTTAGGTATATTTTCACCGAGTTCATTACCGTGGGTTTCTTGCACTACAGACACTCCAATCTTCTCTCTTGTTCACACTAAATCTGCTCTTGCAAACTTGATACTGCTTTAAATTTGTACCAAGGGTTCTAGAGAAAACCTCAAGCTCTACTTCCACTTGTACAGCCTAAAATAAGAACCTGTACGACCTCTCATTTAAAAAGTTGGTTTTCCTTACGATGTCTTAGAAAAGCAGGGTTTTAGCAGATTTGATGTCCAAATTGCAAAGTAATGACATCAGTTTCATATCACTGGTGAGCTGCTTCAAATTCCCTCAGAAAAAAAGACCTGAAGTAGCAATGGAAACAGCACTCTTGCTGCAGAATAGGGCTTATCATGGTGGCAACATGAATTGAATAGAAATCCAGTATACAAGGCTAGTATAGCAATTTAAGAACTTTTTTATTAATTGTCTATCCCTATTTGCTCCATAAACCTTTAAGGTTGGTCTCTCCATAGATTCATGCTTCCAGATCTCTAAGAAATGTGAAGTTTGAAAGAAAAATAAAAATAAAGTACACCCAGCATCTAATGACATGGGAAACAAAACCAGCAGGTCTGAACCTGCAGCTGATGTTCAGGCAAGAACTGGACTGACTGGCTGGCACAGCAAAACCCACCTGCCAGGACCTGTTTTAAGATTTCTGGTGTGCTGGACATGATCTGTGGCAGGCTAGAGTGTGTGTTTATGAAGAACTACACAAATGCCCTCTGGGTATATGTTTCCAGCCTGCCATGAGGTAGATGGATCAAGTATTAGACCTGGGTGTGCCACTTTTCTGTCACTCTGCAGTGCAATGTCATGCAAAGCAGCAACACTTCCCCTCGTAGGGCGGGAAACGTGACAACAAACAGCACTAAATCCAAGGTACACACATGGTAAATTACTTATGCTTTGACCATGACTTACAATAAAATATGAAGACTTGCACCCAAACTTAAGATACCATCTTGAAGATTAACCATACAAGCCACCATGCATTCCAAATTTTTAATTTTTTTTTTAAAGGGCTTGCCTTGTAAAGTAAAAGGTAGTTTCTTTACTGACAGCCCTCAAACCAAAGCTAGCCAGGCACCACAAGCTGAAGGGCTCAACAGCCCAAATGAGTCCCACCGTGACTCCCAGCTGCCTCTAGCAGGTCTTTGATGGTGCAATAATGGCAAGTACCTGCTGATGATGCAGAGAGGACACATCTGTCCCCCACTTTCACAGCTAAAAAGAACAAAATCACGTTTTTGTCCCTGTTCAGGGAAAGTGACTTGCTCATAGCTATATTATCAAGAAGAGTCAAGACCGCAGGACCGAATAAAACCAGCAAAAAAACCCTCCTCACAGTCATTCATGTGTAGGTGGAAAGCTGCAACTGTGTAGGGCATATTTCATTATGTTTCCAAATGAACTGAAATTTGGAGGAGAAAGTTCATTGTGCAACATGGCAAAAGCTGTGTGGCATTACATAAAAGCAGGCTAGGTACCCCGATGTTCGAAGAAAAACCACTGTTAATCACACATATGCCATGAAAGAAGGAGCAACATGCTTTAACAAGTACATCTGTATGCAGCAGCATAAGAAAAAGCTTGGTTGCCATTAAACATTTTGAGGGACATGAAAAACATGTCTCCTGAGGAAATTATTTCAGTGAGACTCTGGACTTCATACCATTCTCAGAATTGCAGAGTATCCCTTCCTCCCACTGCAGCACTAAGAGGCTGCCTGCTGACCCTCACAAAAGTTTGTCTGTGTGTGTGTTTTTCATGAGTAGCTTTGTTTTTACTGGAGCTCTAATGAAATTCAGTATTTTCCAGCAATCTCCTCCTACTGAAACCTGGGCACTGGCTCACATGGAGAAAATAAATATGCTCTAAGTCTTGAATCACATAATATAGTAATGATTTCTAAAATTAGAAAATATGTATTTAAATGGTAAGCCTTTATCAATTACATTGAAAGATACAAATCTGGAATTTGTGCTCACCATTTTGTAACTGAAGACTGTAAAACCTACATTACAGACATCAGTCTTTATTACTCTTGGTATTTTTAAGAGTAGCTTCTGTAAACTCTCTTGGTCTTTTAGTTATATACCTAACTGGATGTTCGCTATTCAGACTCCAGAAGACAATGAGTACTTTCAGGAAAATCTAAACCTGAAGTGACCAAGATTATTCTACAGCCCATGCATGGATTTACCCTCAGAAGCCTAAGAATTATTACAGAAACACAAGGTTGAAACCTACAGCTGCCATCGAGCATGTACACTTTTTCTGATCATGCTGCATGAGAAGAATATTAATTTTCCACTGACTGTAGCAGCTGCTATTCAGCATGGCTTCAACGATTTGGGGCTAGGATATTTGCCGAGTTGTACATGCACACACAGAGCACAGAGGACACTAATGAAATAAGTGAGATGCTCCTAGTCAGCAGTGACAGGAATCTTCTCTATCTTAAACTGTACAATTTGAAAAAAAATTATGCTAATAATAATTTTGTGGTTTACATATGGATCAACACAATCATTTCCAACTGCCTTAAAGGCAGTTCCATGATCCGATATTAGTAACACTGATTAAAAGCAGCATCCTTCTAGGACTCAAGGACTAAGCATAAAGGATAACTACTGGAGTGTGGGTTGGGAAAAAAGGAAGATCTTGGTGTTCCAGAGAACTGGTCTGGATTCTTCTCTTTGCATAAAGCAGAAGACACTAAGCCAGAAGATGCAGAAGTTTCAAGGGGCTGCTTTCTAGAAATGCTGAGAGCATGGGTACAAAACAGCTGCAGAGACTGCACATTACATTTTCAATGACATTAGGATGACTTCCACCTACAGGCACTGCAGCAAGGGAATGCATTAACAATCCGTATAAATTACAGGTGAGAAGCCAGCCAGGAAACCAAAAGAGTAGTGTTTTAAAGACTACTGTCTGGAGGATAGCCTAGTCATGTTAAATTTCTTGCTGCTGTGTTCTAAGACAGCACTATCATACAAGAAGAAATCCAGAAAAGCAGGAATTACTGGTTCTTAAGAAGAATGTGTTGTCTGAAAAAGTTCAGGCAGGTTCTCAAAACCAAACTTGTGCACAGTGACTGTACTTTCTACTTTGGGTTTGCACCTGCACCACTATTTTATTTCAAAATCTTTCAGCCTGAGGATAAAAAGCCTTTGAGATAGCACTGCTTGAGCAAGAATGCTTGATTTCTTCCACAGGTGAGATTATTATAAATAGGGACTTTCCATTCCTACATCTTCAGATAAGCTAAGCACAGTAGTTGTGTTATCACCAAGAGAGCAAACAACAGGTATACACACAGACGGAATTTAATTCTCTCTACAGAAGTTGCATCTAATATCATCCTAGGCCAAATGATGTGTTTCTCTACTGGAAATGGCACTCAATTCACTATATGACCTGTGACAGCAAATACAAGAAATGCCCGGCTTTCAAGATGCCATGCTAAATTGTTTTGTTTTAACAGTCAGTGTATACAATACTAATTACAGTGGTACAGCGCCTAGGTTTAAATAATCTAAAACTAAAGGCTGTTTAATGTACCACCATTTTAAAAACAACAGCAGCAACAAAAATCACAACAAAAACTGCCACAACAGTTGTGTCAGCAGAAGACAGAAAATGAGGAAAGAGGAAACCATGATCTACTGGCACTCATCCAGCATCTCTCACACTGGTTATTATGGAATTATAGATGAGTAAGACTAAACAGATATATCTGGAAACTATGTGCTGAGTATCAATTTAACAAAACCCCTGATTTCCTCTGGATGACAAATGCTCCAAAATAAAGTTGATGATGGCACAGCTCGCCAAATTTAGCTATCAAATATGCTGGCCTTATGAGCATGGTTCACTACAGCTAAAGGATGTCGATTATCTGCATCAGAAAACAGGCAACTTAAGATAGAAAATTTTATGTTTCTAGAACATATCTAGAATGTAAACTTGGCTTCACCTTGATTCTCTGAAATCTTGGGCAATGAAAAGCACCAGCTTTCACTGTTGAGTCTGGATGTGTAGGACAGCAAAGACAAGGAGGAGGGATGCAAAGAAAAAGGAGATTCTCTATGAATACAATGTTCTCAGTGGTCTCTTAGCGACCATGGTTTGAGGAGAATGCAGAAAAAATGACAGTGCACAAAAGAAGAAATAAAGCGATGGGTCATTACAAATAGCACATAGGGATGTGATGCAGAAAATTAGTGATTTCGTATCTACTGCCTTTGCAGAATCATTCCTCCTACTCTGGTAACTACTAGCAACCTAGAAATAAATTACATCAAAACTTTGTGTGTTTGAAACATTGCCAAGTGTAACACTCGGGGGAGTTACACCGTCTGCTGTCTCCTGCCTTCTACCTTCCGCAGGATCAAAGGGCTCACATTTACTGAGAACATGACAGTTCTGAGGCTTGTCTTTAAGGAAGTTATAAGGAGCTCAGTGTTCCACATAAAATGTGAGAACTGTTTAAAGGCATAAATAACTGTGGTAAAAACAAACAATGACGTCCCTCTACCTCCTTTGCTGTCCAGTCCAAGTATTTGGGCTGGAGTAAAATGAACCTTTGATACTGACTGAAGAGAAACAAAGGAAGAAATACATAATTAGGAACAGAAAACGGTCATGAGAACCTAACATTTGAGGAAATAGAGCCCAATAAGCATCTACTTAACCTGTAGGACCACAGTCAGATGTAAATCTTCATTTTCCAGCCCACATTATTTTATTGCTATTTTCGACACATTGTTAAAGTTCTATTTTTAAAATTAAACTTAAAATAAAGGTCTTTAGAAGGGCAGAACTCAAAGCTCAATGCTTATCTCCAACTTTCAACTCTGTTTTTCAAAACTCACTCTCTGTCTTTCAATGTAACAAGTAACTAAGCAGCCACTACACATTTTCTACCCCAAAATTCTGCTTGCAGCCAAGCTTTAAAACTGTTGCATGTGCTGACTACAAAACCAATTCTCCACAGCTTTACAGGGCAACATAAAAAATCTGGTTTGGATGCATAGGGAGGAAGGAAAAAAAATCCCACCAAAATACAGAGGGAAATGTCTAACTGGGAAGATCAAAACCTTAATTTTATAGTGATTTCTATTTGTTAACACCAGCCTACACTTAAATCAAGCGATTCACAGAATAGTTTTAAATACCTCAGGATTTGTGCTAAATCACAAAATACTCATTAATATCCCAGCCCTCTGGTGCACAGCTACAGTAACATCTACAATTATTTTAGAAAGCATGTGGCATTTCTCCTACTTCTCAGCTTCCTCTCTCATTCCCATTTAAAAATTACGTGTATACTATGGAAAACAAACTCAACCTTAGAGAGAGAGCATCTCTTGCACTGAGAAATAAGCCTAATTCAAGCAGAGAAGGCCTGGGCCAGATAATGTTCTTAACAGTACTTTATATCATCAGAGTCTTTATTTCCTCCACTAACCAAAACGTAACATACTTGTCTCTGCCTAAAACTTCACAATACATTCCTCTCCTACCTATGCCCCTCAAAAATACTATCCTCATGGCACTGACTTAAGGTGCATCCTTTTCACTTTGGTAGTGTAAAACTGCAGAAGAAGAAGTAACCAAAATTCCTTTTTGGCACTAACAAAATGTTTAAAATGTTTCCATTGAAATATGTACCATCTCATTTCAAATTCTGAACATCTTCTTCAATTTCAAAAAGTTGTAACAGCAGATTTTTCTTCTTTTTGTGATGGAGGGATGTACTCTATTGGATAATAGGGTTATCATACTAGTGTGCATAAGGTTGGGGGTGTTTATAATCATTTTGAATTCATAATATATTTCTAAATTACCAACCCAGTCAGAATATAAGAACCTGCTGTGATGTCAGTTTCACAGATGAAGAAAATTAAACCAAATGCTTTTGTGAAAAAACTGAAGAACTTAATAGTGAATCAGCCAAGAAAATAAAACAGCTAGTGGTATTGGAGAGAACACCTCAAACACTGTCTCCGCAGATTCCTTACTTTCAGAGAAACACTGTTTCAATGCTATTATTACAGACAACTATTTTACACCCACAGCAGTACCATTTATTCAAGATGGGGCAGCACGGTGGTACAAGACCATTCAGTGAACTATGACGCTATTTGATTCCTCTGAACAACCAGCCAAATGTCCCATCTCCATCCCAGTTAGTCCAATTCCCTATCCCACAGGAGTTCCCAGCCAGTGTTCACCCTCTGACTCTTCCCTTCCCACCCCACTATTCTTTGATGTTTTCGACGTCACCTAACTATTGTTGTGGCAGAGCAGTGGAAGTTACGGCTGGTTCCATGCTCCATAGGCTGACTAGGATAGACTGAAGTGAGAAGAGCTACTGAAGCGTCACTCTGGGCCTCTCTTCTCTTTACGTATTCACAGAAGTAATTTTACCAAACTTTCAAGAGCTAAATAATTAGGATTGCTTCCCTGACAAAGGAAAGAACTGATATGACTGGCAGCATAACTGCAACAGTAAAGTCTCCCAGGAAATCGGACAATACTTGTAAGCCTCATGTAACAGCAATTCACTCCGTCTTCTTCTGCCAATCACTGCCAGCAATAACTGAGAAATATTAGAAAAACGTTTTGCCCTCTCTAATAAAGTCAACTTTATGCACTTTTTATGTCAAAGATACATCTTCATACTATATAAATAAAATGAAATTCTAAGACAACATAAGAGTTCATTTGTAGGATTTATACATCATCCTGAGTTGTTTCCCTGCATTCTGCTTCTCCTTAATTTCATCAATTTCAGTCCACAGCACTCCAAACTTTGGCAGCAGAAAAACTTTACCAACTTCAAACTAGACCAATACCATATTTTTTACTTTTGGCAGAACTGAAAAACATCACAACTGCTTCAGTTGAATGCAAAAGTAAATGCACTCTGGCTATTCCTTTGGTTTAAAATAAAGT
Source organism: Pachycephala philippinensis (assembly GCA_013397055.1). Lineage (NCBI taxonomy): Eukaryota > Metazoa > Chordata > Aves > Passeriformes > Pachycephala > Pachycephala philippinensis. The sequence goes on from VWZT01012161.1 coordinate 646,125, forward strand.
TTTAAGGCGAGCGTAAGGACCACTTTACACACTTATCAGGTGGTGGTGAGCACTCCTGTGACTTCCCTTTCTTCCTGGCTAAGAAACAAATTCTCAGCAAGCACTACAGCTGCGAGAAACATTGTTTCCTCACTGCTGCTAAACAGCATCCAACTGCTCTTACATCACACCCCCAGGAATAACTACTGATACAGCTTCCAAGGACAATCAAAGAGAGCTTGTGTTTCAACATTGTCCTCAACCTCAACTCACACTTTCCAAGCTGTTCTCCCCACTCTGAAGACACATGTACCACACCCTAATCAATGAGAGAAATCCAGGTATGAAGAAAATAATCCACCTTCTTAACACATTTTGAAATAAGGTGCCGGGGAAAAAAAAAGAAAAAAAAAAGGAAAAAAAAAGAAAAAAATTTAAAAAACCCCAACAACAACAAAAAAACCAGTGGGCATGTGTCTACATGATCATAAACTCTCAGCTTCCAATCAATGCAAGAATAAACACTTCTGCCAGGTAGCTGTACCATTGTGTGAAAGTCCTGGAGTTCTCCTCCTAATCCACCCTCTTTTGATTCACACCTCATGTGCTTCAGTATGGGGCAAGCTTTCCAGACTGGATTCTCTAGGAAAAAAGGCTATCAATAATCTTGGCGATTAACTTTCAGAATCAGGCCAGTATTAACTAACTCCAGTTGCTACTAGCTGAAAGGAAACATCACTCAAAGTTCTGTGTTTCATCAATGAGCTTTAAGAGGAAGATGAAGAGTTTTTAAGAACTGGATTTTTCAGCACAGTCCAGCTAAGAATTATGTTCCATAACAGTTTTCATCTTTTCTCAGCTGTGGCTCTTGACCTACCGCCCCATCAAGTGGCCTACTATTCTCTACACTTTTTAGGAATGAGGATTAGCTGATTTTATTTTAAAAGTGTGGATATTTTGAAGTAAATTCCCCAGGTTTACTATACTAAGACATTAGTGTAACTGTGGTGGTTTGGTCGTTTTGATTTGTAAAATTCAATATCACTATGAGTCCTACTGAAGAGTATTTCTGCCCTCTACATTTAGCCTTAGCTGAAGAGATGGAAGTTGTCTGCAACAGTCGCAATAAACCCTGTGACTGGTTTAGTAGGACCATTACAAAAGGTCATAATGAATTTAAACTAGGAAAACAGAATAGCTTTGGTTCCCGATTAAAGCAGTTCAACTATGAACTCCCTTTATTTTGATTCATGAGCCCAATTTTGACAACAAAATTATTAGAACTAAAAATTATTCTGATCTGTCACGCAATATTCGTATGTATTCTTGAATGTTCTTATTTCCACTGATATTTTACCGATAAGTGATGGGCTTAGTAGTAGACAAATTTAAATTAAAGCTCTGGGTTTAAAGAAAAAAAAAAAAAAGGAACAAAAAAAAACCCCATACGGAAAGCGCACTGTTCTTACACACTACAAAATGTCAATTCCAAAACAGGAATATTTCACTCCTAATAATTTTTCTAAATGCAAACAGGTTTTTGTCATAAAGATGGCATTTATACTTACTAATTAGTTTGTGCAAATTAACATTTCTTACTTTCCCCTATGCTGACGTTAAAATACAACAAAAGGTCATACATTGTTTCATTCACAGGCTCTGAAAATATTTGCCACCTCAGACTACTACATAAGATGATGAATTATTTTCCTACGCAGATGTGAGAACAGGGGTAAATATGGGCACTTTGCCCAAGATCTACAGTAACTGGATGCACACTTTCTTTAAACGCCATCTCACAGCTACTTGCTGTCCACCCAAAGGCTGTTTCCTTGCTGTGTACATTCAAATGCTCCAAAAAGGTATCACCTCAGTCCACAACAGCATGAGTGCCACTACTTTCTACATCAGATTTTACACAATTTGCTTCATCTGTAAACACAAGAGTGGTTTTGAGTGAAAACATCAGAAGTCTGCCATAGAATAAAATCTGTTTTGTGTTGTTTCAGCAAGGCTGAGAGAAAAAGCAAGCTGATGTTCTAGCCATTTCTCTTCTTTCTTCTGTCAGAGATTTCTAGAAGCAGTTCTCATCAGCCCTTCCAATCAACCAGGCAAACCACTATCACAAATGTAAGAAAAAAATGTCGACTATTAGAGGTCACAGTAAAGTGTAACTTGAGCAGGGCGCTTCCTTTTAATTTCATATAGAAGCTTGTCAGACAAAAAAAATCTTATTTATAATAAAGTTTCTAGATCTTAGTGACAGCAGAAAAATTAAAATAAATAAAATTTAAAACTGTAAAAGTTGTAAAACAACTTTTGACTATCAGCCTAACAACACAGGCTTTAATTTGGACGCTATTTAAAGAGAACTCTTAAGGAGCACAGCTTTTGAGTCAACTGCAATTATCTTCAAATACACATGGGCTTATTTTCCTATTAAATGAAAGTACCAGAAGACATTAGCTAAAGCAACATATTTTGATTCAGCTTTCTTATATAAGTCATCTCAAATTCTGGAACAGAGCTTTCCAACACTTTCACTTCCCTCTCCCTTTCCATACGTAACATTAAGGGTTTTTTGAAACTAGATTAAAAATGTTTCCCTAATAACTCCCAAAAAGAGAGAAAGACCGATATCTAGTCTGCCTAGAATGACTACCTGTCACTCAGTGTGGTCTTATGTTCCTATTCAGAGTTTACAGCTGCTTCAACAAATAATTTCAAAAGCAAGCTTCTAATTGTGGGAGGGATACAAGAAGGGTTTGCAGTTCTACTTTGTATTCAAAATACAGATAAAAAAAAATCTTTAAATTTATTAAGTCTAGAACCACAAACACCAGATTTTTAAAAAAATCATAAACAGTAACAGTATTACTGTTGGAAATTAAGGATTGCAGAAAAGGTAGTTTGAACTCGAAAAATCTCACTGCTACTACTGATGTAAACAAGCACTACAGTATCAGTATTTCCTACACCAATTTCTTATATCCAGGGTTTTTTTTTATTTCAGCAAACTCCTGATCAAAGCAAGGAAAGTATCTACTGCAGAATGCACTACAGAAAAGTCACTTGCCAATCGACAGCTGTCCTTCAAAAAACTTAAGTTCAAGCCAGAGCACTGATTATTCCCTTTACAATTTCCCATCATCTCAGATATTTGCACAAGGTTTTACATACCTGCAAAACTTGTTCTTCTGAGGATGACACAGACAGATCCATTCATTTTGGTTAACAGTATGAAGTTTTTGGCTCGCAATAGTCAGGAACATTCTGCCTAAGTCTCACAAATAACAGCAAGTCCTACCTAGGCAAGACCAGCATCTTCTCCCAATGTTTTTATAATAAGCAATTCAAAACACACCTCAAGGGTATTAAAGTACCTGGTATCTTGTGGTATCTCATACATATATACCTTTTTTTCCCCTTTCAAATAAAAACTAATGGGCAAGTCACAGACTGAAAGCTAAAAATCTCACCCTTCACAAATAATAAGGGTGAAATGGATAAAAAAAGTATAAATAAAAAAGATGTAACATTTTTATTACCTTATTTCAAAACCAAAGTACCTTGAATGACAAACAATGCTTTAAAATGTGATGAATTGAAGCAAAAGGTTATCTTTATTTTAAAAGGATGAGCAAAGAACAACCTACAACCTGTTCAATCCGTTAGAAAAGCCAGGATTTATATTCAAGTATCTGACAAGTCAATTTAAAAGGTGGAAGCCTTCAAGTGTTTCTGGTGCTCTGAATAACAACATTGAGCTGTGAAGTCTAATATTCTTTTAGGTACAAACTGAGTAACTCTATAGTATGGTATCTGAGACTGCAGTCAGTAAGTCACTATATAAAAGAGGTATATTTATTGCTCAAGTACAGAGAAGTTGTAAGTTTGTTATGAAAATGGGTCAAATAAGCATTCTCATAGAACGGGTACAACACAGGGGAACAAATTGCACTGACCATTTGACTTTGCTTTGTTGTGTTTGACACAAGGGCTGCTGTTCTCCACTCTAGTCTTGCAAATTACTTCCATGAAACTCTACAATTTTATCTCCTGTCACTGAAAAAAGTGCTTATGGAAACTAAGCAACCACATCTAAAAGATAGGTCAGCAACCTGTAAAAACACTTAGCAAGTCTATTTCTACTCCAGATAAGGAATGTAACCTATGTCTTATTTTAAATATCCACTCACCATAACTTCTAACTAAATGAACCGTAAGGAGAAATTACTATTTCAGTGGTCACTTCATTCTCCCCAGTCACCTTTGGGTAGATAATCCAAACTACTGATCTTACTGAAATTTAGTTTTGGTTTTTAGAGAAACCCCAGTGCCAATATTCACTGAAGGACTTGCACTGTGCAGCTCAAAGCATTTACACTACACAAAGCCTCTCAAATGGCCACTCAAATAGCCAACCTATAAGCAAGGGATTTCAACCAATCTACACAAATACCTAAGCATAGCGGCCTGCTCCTGAATCACATTCCATTTCATACAGGGCATGATGGGGAGAGCTAGAACATAAACGATACACCCATTAGAGATCTTTAGCCTACATTTCCTTCCTGATGTTTAACAGCTACATATATTTCTCTGAAAAACAGTGCAAGTTACTTGAAACTGGGACATTAGAGAAAGTAATTTCGGTGAAGGCTCTCCCCCCTTTATTATAAAAAAGGGTATCGACAGTCATGTTCCCCTCAGCCCAAGAGTATCTGCCTTGACTCAAAAGACCTCTTTCAGTAGAAGTCATATATTCCCTGAACTGGAAGCAATGCCAAGTCAGCTTCAATTTTTGAAGCTGCAATCTTGAACAAAAATGAATACAATGGTTCATCATGTCAAGAGGTCACAGAACAGGGTCTGTTTCTACCACTATTAGGTACTATTCCTGTTACCAAGCATGTATCAGAAGATCTTAAACACTCAAAACAGTCCGTGAGTTTGGATGAACCTTACTGACCACCTCCTGATACCTCCCAGCTACCAGTTCTGTAATCATTGCACTGTTAGCTGCTCAGCTCCAGATTGAGTTACTGTGCTGCTGCCACGCTTATGGACTTGTAGATCACCTACAACGCTGCAAACTCCACCCCATAACAAAAGGCAATGTAGGGCTCATCCTACAAATCAATCTTCAACCAAAGCTCAGTAAAATAATTTAGGTGCTCAGCTGCAAGGTTATGAAGAAATGAATCCCAATTAGCTGAACTGGACTGAACGAAAAAAGCTGACATACAAACATACTAGGGAAGAATAAGGGGTATAAAGGAAAAAAAAAAGCCAGGAAGAAAAGCACTACAGTCTGTGAAAACATGAAGGCCATGGTGAAGGGCAACAGTAGACAATAGTACCAATCCAGTCCAATATTGCAAAACAAAACTTGAGGATATGAGGCCTGTTATACCACTGCCACGCCTAAATTGTTCGTTTAACGTTTTTGTCTGCATTTGAAACCATTAAGTGTGAACTGGGCAGGAGAAAAAAAAAAGTCTTTCAAATCCAGAGCTAAAGTCAAGGCTGACTAACTGCTTGCTGTTTATCTGTAAACTCCCAAGACAAAATTAAAACCTTTAGGAAGACAAGTCAAGCTATATGGAGCCACAAAAGCTCAATCATGAAATAAAAGTGCATTGAACATATAGTATTCTCTCAATACGCCAAGAAACCACAGTTAAAACCAGATGTGTAAGCGTAAGAATATGAATAGTGCTTCTAGAGCAGTAGAAAATCAGAAACACAAGATAGTAAATTAGGTGTTTTAATTAAATGCAAGCTGCTAAATCAGAGCAGGCTTCCCAACGTAGCACGTCCTTCATAAAATTTTGGATCCAGTGACAAGATATTCCCGAATTTGAAGTGGTAAGTTGATAGAAAGAGTGTGCAAGAAACTGTATATCCACTATATGCTAAGTGTAGCAATACCACATCTTTCCATAAGGTCAAAATGAAGGTGAGAGGGTGTCTTGTGATCCCCTACTCACACCTACTGTTCATGAGTCACGTAAGGTTTCCAACTATCAAACCCTTTATCTGAAATTTAGTAAGAGACTATTTATTCTATAATCCAGGCATCTGTGGGAGGGAGAGGCAAAAAGCAAAGAAACATGAGAGAACAGTGAATCAAGTACTTCTCTTGTTCATGTCCTTTTTAAGGCTGTATTAATTCAAGAATAACAGGACAGTCTTATCAAAAGGACATGAACCATCTAGATATCGATTTATGTACATCCAAGTCCTTGTTCCTGTATAACACAAAAATCTCTTTTTATCCTTCAGTGAAACCAAGAGACCAACCAATATTTCTGTTCAAAAACTAGGGGATAGGCAGGGAGATACAACACAGAAGCAAAGATGGGAAAAGTCAACCGAAGTAGTAGAAAATGGGAATGGTATTGGTCCTCAAGGGCTTCAGAAAAAAAAGAGTTCCACAAAAATATTTCTGCCAAAGTTTCCATTTTCTCTAATAGACAGAATCCTACCTAGCTAGAAATCCTAGCTGGAGCCACAGTACACTGAACCTTAAATATTTATACTACTTTAAAACTACCAAAAGTGAAGGGAAAATACTCCTTAGCACAATCCTAAATTTGAGGGGGATTCTAAAGGGGCCTAAGTGCAATTATAAAGCACACCTTCTCTGTTACCTAACAAAATGAAATTTTTTTATTGTGGTTGTGAAGGACAAGGTCTACATTCATCACTTCTCATTTCTGATCATGTAAACCCAACAGTGTAATTTAAAAAGCAAAAGTCTGAAAAAGTCTTGTTTTCACAGCTTTCTCCTTTTGTAAATGGCAGCTTCAATACAAGCAACCCCCAAACTTCTGCACTGGGAGTTTTGAATTATTTCACTGAAAGAATGTGAGAGTTTTAGGAACAACCATGTGAAAATTTGAGTCTTCAAGAAAAAGGAATGACACTGGATAAATACTTATCCATCTCAGGCATAAACTCGGTAACGTTTGTGAGAATATAGGTGAAAATAGCAGAGGTTTGGTATGAGTAGTTACAGAATTCCTCCTCTTCAAGTTTTCAAAAACAACAGACAATACAAGATTTTGATTCTTAAATTTATTTTTAGCAGGATGTGTGTACTAATGGATGGTGACATCATTAGAAGATAGGTCCATGTCCACCACCTGCAACAGAAGCTAGACAGACGTTAAAGAAAACAATTGAAGAGTTAAAGATGACACTACTTACCCCAAACATACTTAGGAAAGTCAGCTACTAAGCAGTACAGTTAGCTTTTGATGCAGATATGACATTATTTATCTGTTACCAAAATTTCCTGTCAAGATTTAGCGCATACATTACCTTGCTTTTGATGGGAATCATGCACTTCTGTTTCAGAAAAAAACTATTAGAGAGACTCTTATTCTTAAAAAATTATTCATGGAAAGATTGGTTATTCAAAATTACTTACCTGTAAGTTATCTTTAGAAGATAAAAGATCTGCAAAAATTTAGGTCTAAAGGTTCTATCTAAAGCTTAAAGCTACTGACAATTCTTTAGGAATTCCAATTCTAATTGTTAAACCAGGTTAACAGCAGGTAACATTTCCAGATTCAACTAAGAATACATCCACTTGTTCCTTACTATACCTGTTTGGTATGGTAAGGAATCAGTAAGCTAGGATCTCAGCATTATACTCACAGATTGGTGATACTAATTCAGGAAGAAATAAAGACTTTCTGTTACAACTGAGAGACCACTCTCAGTTATACTCAGGAAAGTGTCAGCAGCCAAAAGCCTAACACAAGAAACAAGCTTGGCTAGAATAAATTAGTTTCACCAGAAATGAAACTTGAGCAGCAAAACCTAGGGACAGACAGTTCAGGGAAATACATTCTCAAAGAATTAGGTGACAGGCCCTCTCCCAGTGCTATTTCAAATGAGAAGCCAAGAAGCAAGGTTCAATTTGAGCCATGGAATTTCCGAAGTCTGCAAAAACAGAGTCCTTGCTTCATCTCCATTTCTTAATCACCAAAAAAAAAATCCTACATACGCTAAGTGAGCAAGCCCTACTGACAATATCACTAAGACATCCTAATCTTACATTTCAAAACTTCAGAATGTTTATCAGCCTCCACTTCCCAAAGCTAAAAGCACTATTGGTAGTGAGCATGAAGTCACTTTACTCAACACTAGTTTAGGAACTTCATTTTAAGGTTCTTGTTTTCTAAAATCTCTTGGCTCATATGCCTTTATTAGTAACTGGGTTGACACCATCCTGGCTCGTAGTTCTTTATTAGGAACTCGTATTTATGCCACACTAATCAGCCAAAAAACATTCTTACAGTGCACTCCAACATCCTAGGATTTCACCTGTTTAAAACAAACTGCTACGCATACTAAAGACTGTCTCCTACTTTTTAAAGAAAGGCCTCAAACTAGTCCAAAAATGGAACTGTGCTGTATTAAATTCTTTAGCAGTTTAAATAATTCAGCCAAAAAAACATCTGAAGGACCATAACAACCCCGTAATATGCAATTGCTTTCTCTCAGAATTATGCATTCTCTAATCTAGTAATACTGGGAAATTACACTGGTTTATATTGAAAACAACCAACAAGGGTAGAATCTGCTCACAGCTGCGCTACCATTTTTAATTTCTTTTAAATTGAGCTCTCTTGTTTTACAGAAGTCTAAATCTGTCTGAAGGACTAAGTCACTGCCTTTTGAGCAATTCACTATCCCAGTAGTCTACTATAACTAAACAGGGTATAACTGCTACAAAAACAAATGAGCTACAAAAACAAGTCAGTGTCTCTAGACAACCAGCCGTTCACTGAAACTGGGGGAACTTGTCCTTCAAACCCCTTACACACACAGAGGGAAGGCAGGGCATGTGGTGAAAAGCTTAAGGCTTCCTGTTCTTTAATCTTCCAGGTTCCATTATGCAGCTGGGTCAGTTGCTATTGCAATCAGCACTACCGTGCATACCATCTATCTTACATGAAGCTGGTTGATATTCTTCCCACCGGATAAACACAGAAAGGTTGATAGGAAGAACCTTCATCAATTGCTTTTCTGTGAGGCATAGAGGAAAGGAAGTAAGTCACGAAATAAGAGCAGGCTAGGAATGATACAACTGATCTGAATGATGACTTCAAATACATTGTGAACAGCATTTTCCTGAACAAAAGCACCACAAAATCTGTACTCAAGTTATGAAGTTATAAAAAGGTAAAGAAACCACTAGGGAAAGAAAATGTTCTTGAAAGGTGTGTATGATGAAACCTGAAGAGTAATTAATTTGGGGACCATAAATGCCATGTGCTGCAGTTACAGGGCACCGCAACTGTTCAGGTATCTCCCCTCACAAAATGATGCAGCTTCAGTTCCATTACTGTAATACCCAAGTTAGCAATGGGAAGCAATTGACATGAAATTACGGACATATTCTAAGTAAGTGGAATGTTCAATAGGAGGCTTTACAGTAATACATAGTAGGAAAGGAAAACAGATGTCGTAACAGCAAAGAACAGAATAACTTAAGGGATCATTTGCTCATAATGAGCTCACTCTGCATCCTTCTTTTATGATCTGTTCAGCCCTGCTGGTGCTAATGCTGATAACCAGCTGCATGAGAGGCCATAGAAGCTACAACTACATTTTACTGGGTTTAATGGATGCTTGAGTCAGGATAAAAAGTTGTGCTGAAACCGGGAATTAAATTCTTATCCTTTAGCAAATACATAACTAAGACTTACAACAATGAATGAAAAGAGCGTGGAAAGAAAATTACACTATGAAGAATCACGTTTGTAAGAGTAAGGATAAAACTTTCTATCTGCCCGACTAAAACTAAGTCTGTACATACAACAAAAGACTGAATAGCTAAAAAAACAGAAAGAGATGGTTTAGTAGGTTTAGAACAGTAGAATCAAACAATGTGTTAATAATGTGCTGGAAGCAAAGACGTAACAGTGGCAATTAAATATTTATCTTTGGACAGAAAAGTTGTTTAGGCTAACTAAAAACATTTGCAAGAACAAGCTTTAGTGAAGAAGGGACTAAAACAAAACATTACGCACTTCCAGCTTATGTTCTTTCTCTGCAAGGAACTCTTTTTGACATCGGAGAAAGTCTGATAACATTCGAGTTAGCTGTTTTCTATCATCTATTTCAGCTGCCAACCTGCCATTGTAATCCGCCAGTAACATACATGCATCATCTACCATTTTGGAAAGTTGCTCTCCAGATTCCTTATCTGAAAAGCAAGCAGAGAAAAACAAGTAAAGTGTGATTTCATTATGTACCATTGTGTTCTTAGAACAGCATTTCAGTTACCAGGCCCCCAACCCTCACCTGTTATTCTGTCTAACAGGGACACATCCTGGACCTCTATAGGCAAGGAAGCTATTCTCTGGTGAACTGCTGCATCCCCAGAGGCAGCGTTTTCTAGTTCTTGTAATGCTCTAATGAGATCTGTGGTCTGAAAAAAGCATGCAAGATTGAGAACTAGTTTAAATAAACAGATCCTAGAACAAAACAAAAGTATTTTACAACAAGCTTACAGAATTGATTTGATGGCAATTTTAACAGCATTTACAGTATCAGCTTTTAGAGTCAAAACAAAACAAAACCAAACCTTTAATTCTCAGCACAACATTGCAGTGTTTCTAGTTTTAAAGGTCACCTTTCTACAGGAGCTTTTTCATTTAAATTCTTGGTACAGGAATACTTATAAATCTTTTCTTCTTGACAGTAGTTATTATTTTACAGTACCTTTCATTTTATTACACATTTTTAAAAATTATTTTTCTTGTCATTTTGCTTCACTATTGCAAAAGGCTGTATCAGTGCACTTCTTTCGAAAGTAGGGCTGATGTTCACAGAAGCCCAAATATCTGCTACAGAGAAACATACTAAATTGTGATGACTGGAGGACAGTCGTTCTTTGCTGTAACAAAAATCCTTTGGAGATAGGGCAATACCGTAACAAAAACCCACAAGAATTAGAAAAGCCATAACAGTTCAAGGTAGACAAGAATTTTTCACAGCCATCATGACTGAAACATTGAGAAATATTTTATTGATAAATCCATAACAACTTTATTCTAGTACCTGTGTTACTCACTAACACCCTGGTAACAGAATGAGAATTCAATACATTGTAGAAACTACTGCCGAAATCCTGACAGGAACAAAGCTGGACACACAGTTCATACATCTGGGTTTAGTGTCAAATACCTAATGTTACAGCATACCCCACTGAAGAACTATGAAAAGTTTCAGGTGTAGCCACCCCTGCCCAGAAACAGTACCTCTCTAAAAAGAAAAACAGAGACCATTCAAAAACAAGACTAACTGAAAAATTCTATATGAAACCATATGTAAATACAGAATTTTATAAACATGGTTTTACCTGAGGAGGATCAGTGGGAGAACTTCGAGGTGAACAGTTATTTTCATCAACTTTTATCTGTTCATATGTGCGCTTCCTCACCTTTCTGTCTCCATCTAAATGAAAACAAACACAGCAGTCAGGGAAATACTATTTCAAACAAGAGCCTGAACTTTCATACACTCACAAAATACTTACACAAAGCTTGCCTAAGTTGTTCTAATACATCATTTTCATAAACAGACCTTTCTTCCCAGATAGACAGCACTCGGCCAAGGTGTTTCTTACAACTCTCATCAGACTCACTGTTACAAGGCAAAGAAGCAAGTATCAGCACTAGGCAGAAGTATAGCACTGCTGTATATTTTTCACAGAAGGACCTTCATAGACCTTAGCAACATCCAAGCATCAGAAGTCAAATAATCTCCAAAAATAACAAATTCATATTTCAAAGAAAGCAAAGACCAGTTCAAGGTGTCCTAGCAAGCAGATGAGAAAAAAAAATGGGCCAACACCCAACTCTGTTTTCTTCTCAACCCATAAATCTACAAACACTACAAATAGGTTTATGTTGCTTCAACAGCTGTGTATCATTGTGCAAATAATTCTCTATCAAGACTGTAGCTTCCTCATACAATGAGATTAATGGCTGCTGGGGAAAAACAAATCATACAACACCCAGTAGTGAAAAATGTCAAACTGGTGTAGCACATAAATACAGACAGTAAGCAAGTCTTAGTTTCAGGAATAGCTAACAGCTTTCCAAGGCAAAAAGGGACTGAATGCTGATGAATTTACTTCATTCAACAGTATTAAGACTATCCAAGATCAAAAGAACACTGAATAAATTAAACTAACAAGACTTCAAGTACAGAAATAGCACACAAAGACTAGCTGGGCCAGAACAAATCAACAGATGACTTCTCTAAACACCCCTCAAACACAGTATGATGAAGAACACCACACGTACAAGTTTACTGTACCTTGAAACATGCTTAAAAGCCTCCACTATTACTGGAGCAAAGTCTTTTGTAAATTCTGGTCCTTTCCTTTTGCTGTTCTGTATGACATCATTGGCCAAGTACAGGAACGTCAGCTTCCTATTTGGTTTTGCTAATAAAAAGAAAAATAATGAATAATTAGAAATTTTATTTCCTTCAACTAATACCTATGTATCCAGGTTTATACTGAATACAAACACCTACCCCCTACACCTCCCCCACCATGAAATCAAGTGTGGTTTTCCCATTTTCATTACTGCTTGCACCATTTCACATTTTCAGTATTTTCATGTGAAAAGACTTTGGTCGCCCATTGGGTTTTCTCTCCCTTCTGCTCTCTTTGTTCTTCTTCCTTCATAGTATGACACAACTTCCACTTAGTGGTATCTCAAAAAACACACAGAAAAAAAACCCCAGATATTCCAAGGTGTTCTTCACCCCCAAACTATTTCCATGTGTTTTCCTGAGCCTTATATGATTCCTGTTTGGTGGCCTCCGTGGATTTCTTCCAAGTACTTCAGCTTTCTTTTAAGCCTGCACAAATTTCTTACATTCATGAAGTCTTCTGACAAGGCACTTCACAGATCCACAATCATTCATGTGAAGAACTTCCTCTGTTTCAGTCTGAATTTCACTCAGTCTTACACAACCACTCCTCATTCTCACATGTAAGCAAACTGAACAGTCACTCCCTAGTCAGTCTCCCTGTATCACTGTGATACGCCCCTTCCTCATCTTTGAATTGTTAAAACACTCATGTGCCAGCAGCTGTAATATCACAAAAACATTTTTAAAATCTGTCAAGCTCATGTGGTGTATGTATCTCTTCTCCAGGCATCTTAAATATCTTATCCCACCTCCCTTAATGTGCAATAGATTACAAGCTTCCAATTTATGAGTTGCTTCTCAAAATCTATTCCATGTTTTTTAAGTGCTCCTAGCTGGCTATTTTCATTTACAATCATACTGCATCTAATCTTCATTAGTCTACAAGTTTCTTGGAGCTGTAACTCTTATTGTAACACTTCTACCCTTGGTTAACACCAGAATATCATTACCACCACATAATCTCAGTATGTACACTCTAATTTTAAAAAGAGGCTTCTCTTGAAAGACAAGTTTTTCTGCTCTCTCAAAGAAAGCAGCACTGTGCTAAAGACAATCTAGAATTTCTTACAATTTGTGCAAGCAAATATGATTTGGTTTTGTTACTTTCTACTCCATCCTCTCAAAAACGCAGAACCACCACCTCACATATAAAGGGAAAATTCAATGTTAATATGCTTTCTCTAGGGAAATGCTTTTGAGAATAAATTTTGCACTACAGAAAAGCTCCTCTGAAGGATTTCTCCTTGAAGTACTGAATTCTTTCCATCCTCTTGAACAGACATATCTAACAAGTTGGGAGTTCTGGATTGACTGGGGAAAAATAACGCTGTTAAATGTAAAAATGCACTTCTCTTACAATCAAGGCAAACTAAAGACTAGCAAAAAAAAAAAAAAAACTAGCTTGGAAGTGCTGGACACAAGGTGGACTCTACCAAGAGTCTGTTCCAAACAGTAAAGCCACTACATGCAAGCACCCAGGAAATTACTCTATTTGGGTCAAAATCTGGCTAATTTAAAATGTAGGTTTTATGAACTTATGCTGCTCAATTTCTATATTAAAACCTGACTGATGATAAAACAGCACATCTCCTACCTATGTTTCACACAAATCAAAGTTCTGACACCTAGCAAGTTTTTAATTATTCAAAGAGAGAATCTTATAAAACACATGTTGTCTCACAGACATATCAAAAAGTAACTAGCATTTACCAAAGATGGCCCTGCCCCCTCTCCCATTTTTTAAATAAGCCCAGAATTAGGACTCAAAATCTAATGAAGCAGGCTGTTCCCCGTTCTGTATCTTTTGGAACTGCACGCAGGATAGGCCCTTGTCCACCCATTTCAAAGGAAAAAAAACCCCTCAAGTTTTAATCCTCAGTGATGTAACTCATTTGTGAGAAATCCCAACTTCCTTCTTTCCAATTAACAGCCAAATCAATTGGGCTGGCAAAGACAGAAGGTGGATACACAGCACCATGAAGTCAGGTGACACTGATTCTCACAAAGCCTAGATTTTATCTATTCACTACAGTAAAAGATTGATGTATCATATTTGGTAAAAGCATCCTAAACCCCAGAAAGTCACTTTCAGGCTTACTTCCCCAAGTGTTACCTTTTCAGCTTCCTACTACAATTCAACATAAACAAAGCTGCGCAGAATGAACAAAAACCCTAAACCCACTATTAAGCCATCCGTGGCTTTGGTTGAAAATTCAACTAATATTCTACCCTCATGTTCACAAGGAAGATTGTAAACTAAAATTTAATTCCTCTTGCTGCAAGAATGTGCTGCACGAAATTCCAAAGGTAAAAACTATTTCTAGTCTTGAGAAGTGTTCCCCTTCCCTTCACAAATCTTCAAGACTTACGTACTGGTCTACTACCACTCTGCCTTACGCATGAGACTGAAGTGCAATGTAACCTCTGGCAACTGAGGCCGACACCTGAGCTGAAAACACTCTGTTGCTAGCATGACTATAAATGAACCAGTGATGTCTGAAACACAAAATTAAATTCAGGACCAAATAGATCTGTTCTGAAAAAAGAACTATGTTATGTCTCTCTTCAGCAGCAGTGACACTAACTTTCCAGCCCTGGGCATTGATAAACCTCAGAATACCAAAATAGATCAAACAGATGATTTCTGAAGGTCCTCAACACATGGCAAGGCTATTAGCAAAAGCATTCTTACTGTCAGAAGAAAATGAAGGGAAAAAACTTGTAGGAACTTAGGTTGAAGAAGGATCTGAAAGGCACACACTGCCAGAATGTACAGTGTTAGAAGTAGCCAACCCACAGCATCTCTGGCACACCAACAGTACCGTCTGCAAACACAAAACTGCCAAAAAATCATCCGTGTTGGATCGAGTCATCTTTTCAGAAGCTCTGTGCAGTGTTCACATTAACTCCTCTGCTTGTTGCAGTTAGATTCACCATTTAGCCACCAAAGCAGCTCCCTGAAGCACTGGATTCGGAAATATTTTAACATGTCAACAGCGCTGGTTGGTAAAAGAGCCATATAAAGCAGATTACTCTTAAAGTATCCACAATGAGACTACATGGGATTGGCACCTTGCAAATGAAACTATGTCTGTCCCAAAAATGTATCTGACATGTTTAAATGCCAATGAATATTCTTCAGATAATAATGACATTTCACCAACAATTAGCATACTGAGATATCTGCAGTGGAGACTACATTATCAAGTCTTAGTTTTCGGCAATCTATCCTTCTCAGGAATGCATTCTTGTTAGCCCTGCCTGGGTATGCCTGGTTCTCTAACAGTTCAATACAGATGCCCTGACATTATATGCTTTAGTCCATAATACTTAGAGAACTCTTAACACTGATAAGCCACCACTTTAGAGCAAGAAACCAGTATTTTACCCTGAAAGGCAATAAACCAGTCATTTTCACCGGGGTTAGCCCTGGCAATCAAAGTCAGAAATAATCACCTGTATTTGTCTTCCCAGGTTTACCTCCTGTATTTGAAATTGAGCTCCCATGAAGATTGCTAGAAACACACCCATTAGTTTCATGCTGTTTTACACCTCTTCCCTAGAGCCAAGAGATATTTGCTGTCTTAGATATACTAAACGAAACTACAGAAAAACACACAAGCATAAGAGATTTTGCTTACATCCCACTACAAGTGTGTAGACTGACTGAGCCATCTGAAACTGCTACATCAGGCTGTAACCTTCTACAGGCAAGCTCTGCTGTATCAACCGACCTTGAAAGAAAATACCACCTAACAAAAGGGTTTGAGACAATAAGCATCAGTACGTTAAAATCCCACAATAGTTCTCAGCACTAAACATTTCATTAGCATGCTAAAGTTCTCCAGTATGGATTCAAATAAAGACTTGGCTCAGTTGCAACTGAATTACTTTAATCTACATATATGCAGGAGAGTATATGAATGGCAGCACTTCTCCCAAAATCTCTGGGACACTTTCTAACTCACAGCACGCTTCACACTTTTGCAAGAGGAGCTCATGACATCTCTGTAAATACCTGACAAGCTTTCAAGCTTTTTATTACAAGACCAAACATTGTTAAGTCAAGCAGCACTGAAACTTGAGTGCAAGATCACTGATCCTTCACACTGCAGAGCGCTAACATGGATTTTTATGCAAGCTGATTAAGCAGAGCATCTTTGGTAATATTACTCTAAAAAGCCACTAGAGAGGCTGCCACCAGAAAGGACAATTCAAAGATAACATAATCCATAAAAGGCATGTTGTACAACAAGCACTTAACCTTAAAATTCATTAACATTCTTCTAAGACAAGGTTAAACTAAGTGTTCAACCTTGCACAGCCACCTGGTGAATTTTACCAAGGTTTGATAATTGCCATGTTTTCTTTTGAAAGAGGGGATTGGGACTGCCCACCAAACGTGTTCAAGGTCTGAGGGTCCAAGTATTTTGACTCTGAGTTTGGAGACCAGTAACAAAGGGAACACAGCACACAGCCACTGCTGGGAAAAAGGCCATCAGCATCAAATTACCACGGGAATACCAGAAAGCTGGTCACAGACCAAGGAAACCATTCCAACATAATTACTCTGCAGAAGCTTCCCACTGGCTTTAGTGCATCTTGAATTACCTGAACATATGAAACAAACCAATTCCTTTCACTGCCTTGCCCGGCTGGTAAAATGCCAAGATGGGTATGAATCGACAGCAACAACAGTTTCAGGATAGGAAAAAGACTGTACATTTAAGTATTCAGAACCAGAAAGGTGAAGGACAGGCAGGTACAGGTGACACGCACGTTTGGACTACACAATCCAAATGTAACTGTTTTAAATGAAAGGCTCTCATATGGCCACTCTGTTGCTCCTAACTGAAGATCATTTTGCAAATCATGTACATAGCAAAAAACTTTCCCTAACTTGACTCAACACCCATTCACCCAAAGTTTTGCCCATTTGTTGCTCTCCAAACCTTTTGGCATAGATGAGAAGATTAATGCAGGCATAACCAGTGAAACTAGAACGCCATTATTTTGCTTCTTTTAAATAAAAGAAACCAAAATCTATTTATTCTCTCACATTGGCCAATGACGCTATACCACCATTAAGTAAAATAACCTTACAACCGCCAGAAGAGAACGATTCCTTCTCCTGGCAGAAAAAACTACACTACATAGTACAGAAAATAATTGCTTTAAACCAGGAACTTGTTTCCTGTGATCCACTTCCCATCTGCAAGGCAATATATTGCAACCACTTTTGGCTGTAGTTGTGCTCCAAAGCAGCTGACTAAGTATTAGAGTAATTCAGATATAGTACAACTTTCAAATCTGCTTTCAGTGTTGCTAGGCCTTCTTAATTTACTTACTAAAATCCTCTATCTTCCAAATTTCAGCAGCTGCCACAACAGCCAGTAGCTTGAGAAAAACATATTGCATCAATGCCAACAGCTATACTGGATGAGGACCCAAGCACCAGCACATGTCCCAGTAGCAGAAGCTGTAGACAATCCATAAATAAGCAAAAAAAAGGAGCATCTTACACCACTGAATGACTTCAACACCACAAAACAAAACAAAAAAAGCATAATAAACTGGAACAGTAGGTGAACTGGCAGAGTCAAGCACTACAAATACATCTCCCTGTAGCAGCCCAGATGTACCTACACAACTGTGACTGTCTTAAAGACAATACAAAACGGCTCTACTGACCTAGATACGCTGTGCAGGGAAGACAATGATCAGTGTGACACGGGTGGGGTGACAGATGACATCCAAAACAAGAGGTCAAGTGATGGGAGATGGGTGATAATCACCATCAGTTTCTGTTACGGACTTATCAATGAGATGCCACACTGGGCTCTGAGGAAACCGATACTTGAATCTGAAATTAGGTTTAAGATACAGCACGACAATGTCCTGTGCAAAGTCAAGACTTGGACACAATGATCCTTGTGAGTCCCTTCCAACTCAGAATATTCTGTGCTTCTGTGGTTACTAAAATATCACTAGGAAATAAATACTTAACAGTGACAGAGCTGGGCCTGGAAAAGCTAACAGAAAATGAGATGACAAGAAAAGATTATTACGGACAACTAACTGGAACTCAAAATAACAAGTCCCATATTACAAATTTTTAGCAATTTGGGGTTTTTTTCCTTTGAAAAATAACATATTTTAACCAAGTACAGCAAATTGCACATTGAGCCTACTGAACAAGCAGTCACTGTTCACCCTTGAAGACAGATGCTTTGAATTACAGAACTGGAACTTTTCATTTCAAAACAGAACAAGTAAGTAGCAAACCTCTACAGTTGCAGAGCATCCTGAAACCAGGGAGCAAGAGATGTATGCAAGAGAACATACCTGACTTGCAAATAACAAAAAATAATTCTCAACAGACTCCATCTCAGAGGAGTCTATTCAAAGGTGTTTCCTAAGGGGTTTCCCAGGCTGCAGACTTACACAACAAATTTGTATCTGTTACGCCACTAGTCAGTTTAAAAAGAAACTCTGTAAGTCATTCCCTTTATAGATACACAGAATTACATAGTTTAAATGGGCCCAACTGTTGCCTTTTTAAAATGACCCATGTAATCACAGGTTAATTAATTAGTACTACTTAACTACTGAATGAACCTATGACTACCACGTAATTAACTATTTAACTTCAAGCATTACATTTCATACATCTGAAATCTAGCTGATGCAGGATCATTTTCCTCAGTACCCACTTTTCAAGAAAACCTCTACATGAAGGTGTATTGAACTGATGATCCATAAAGATGCCAGAATATGAGACCTGACCACTGCCAATTAACCCAAGTAAACAGAAAGGCACTAACATTTTCTGCTGTGTAAATTATATGCAGATTGGAAAAGCTATCTTTTCACCTCTACTCCAATGTGGTATAAAGAAAAACACTATTTTAAAAATAAAAGAATCAGAACCAAACATTTAAGAAAAAAAGAGCTCTGATCTTAGCACTCGTCTTTACGAATAACTTGAGACATGTTCAGAAAGGCTCATGCAAGCTCATCTGAAGCAAGCGATCTCTTACCAAAACTGAAAGCATCCAGAAAAAAAAACGTAGTATCATCGTACTGTGTTCAACCCAACTAGTTATACAAAGTTCCTGAAAGGCAGTAGGCTGGAAGAACGTCTGAAGACGGGGGTGACAGTGACAATAAAAGGGGATACAATGAAAGGAAATAAAATCTAGAAAGGGAAGGTTCAATTTTCAGTTCCAGGATACTACTGGCTAGCAATAGCAGCTGACAATGCCAATAATTTTTGTATCCATAGTTCCCAAATAGAGGTAATTTTCCTCTCAGGTAGGAGAGAAATCATGTTTCTATGGTTTGGATGACAAATAAGTCAGGAGCCTTAAACTTACTCTAGTTATAGCCTCACTGCCAATATTCTACCTTGTGGTGTTTTACGCACTCACTTCACCACAGGACACCGGTTTTCCTCTCAGCTTTCCCATGCTGCCTGCTTAGATCACTACACCCACCTTTGGGGATTAGGCACCATCTTACAAATCTGTGCTGCAATTAGCCAGAAGTTAGTATCAGGTAAATGAAAGCTAACATTTATGAAGCTCGAGTATTATAAGAGATGGAAAATTAAAATATGTCCTGTGTATATTAACTATGCCAGCTTCAAATGAAGCTTTCTATTTTCCAATATGAAACTCTTCACATAGGCCTAAAAGCCCAGAAGAAAAGGGTCAGGACCTTGAAAGCAACTAAGCTACTCCTACCACAGGTAGAGTTTCACTTGCTTTCCACAGATCCTCGAAGGCTGGCATCCAAAGAGAGGTCAGAGAAAAATCTTACTTTGAAGCAGCAGAAGCTGGACAACAACTTCAACAAACAAAACAAACGCAATTATGGCAGCTATTCTCACCAAAAGCTCTAAACAAGGTTGTTATCCTTGCCTCTCAATGCCACTTTCAGACATGTAGCCCAGGTTTCAAAGATCTGATTTCTCCACTAAGTCAACCAGCACAACAGGAAAATTAAAGTTAAGGACTGACCATTAATATCATAGACTACTATGAAGTAGTACTGTGCATGTTAATTGAGACGAGCAACCAAAACTCTGTCTCTATTTCAGTTAGTTTAAGATACCTTTCTGGTATCATTCAAAACCCCAAACATTCACGTTGTTTGATTAGAAGGCCCAGAAACGTGAAATGTTTCAGACAAGATGGGAGACCCATTAATTTGGTCCTGGAACAAAAAAGCAAGCTTGCAACTTGCATACAGTGAAAATGTGCTTATTTCTTAAGATGGAATATGCCTCCAAGTCAGTCAATACAAAAAAGAATTCAAGTCATGCCTCAAAGTGCAAAAGATAACATTTCCCACAAAAAAGAGTATTTTAAACAAAACCACAGTAGTCATATTACACGAAACTCAGTGGTTCCTTCCTCTTTCATAAGTCCTATAATGGCTTAGTGCTGTTTTTCCTCTCAATCTGAAAGACTGAGTCTTCTATTTTTCCCATTAAAGATCCACATATTAGTGAGGCTCCAAAGGAAGCTACTGGAAAACAGCCTCATTTCCTAGAGCAAAGTAGAGTTCTAGCAAGTGAGTTCTCTTTTTCTTAAATGAACCAACTTAAGAACAAGTTATTTTCCAGTCAGGTCAAATAAACCTTCATATGCCATTTCCACCTTTCATTCTGTGAACCACTGCCTATAGCTGCAAGTTCTTTCCTGTTAAACGGAAAGCCACATTAGTATTTAAGTCTGCACACTGAACATAGCCTAAGAAACTCACAGTTTTTTATGGTAACATTGGTATTAACCATCTGGCAAAACCAAAAAGTAGAAACCACTTTGGGCACACTACAGTCCTCTTCCCTCAGTGTATTCCCATCCTCACCTGCCCTTCAAGAACAGTTTCTGGCAAGAAAACCTGAGTGGATAAGGAATTTAAATAGTATTACAGCTGACCATCACTACAGACGATGAAAAATAATACCTAAAAAGGCTCCGTCTTCAAAGAGCGGTAATTAATACTAACAATAAAAGCCTTAAACACCTGGCTCACCGAATTCCTTCCCATTTCCCACTTTCTTTTCTCCTTCACAAAAAAGGGAGATAGAACACAAGGGGCAGCCTCGTCAGAGGCATCTCGTTAAGAGGAGAAGGAAGAATGGGAGGAAAGAGAGAGGAGCGAGGGGAGCTGAAGAAAAAGGAGGAGAAGCACCTGCCAGCCCACGGTCATCGAGCAACGGAGACCCAGTGTTTAAACGCTGGCCCCAGCAGTTCCGCTCTCCCCAGGCGCTGAGGCCTATCCTCCCTCTCTCCCCGCCAGCTTCCCCGGCCCCGCAGGCCGAGCCGCCCCGCCGCCATCCTCCCTGCCCTGGGCAGCCGCACTCCGGAGCAGGGCCTCCTCCCCGGACCCGCCGCCCCGGCACCCCCGGCGGGCCCTGCCCGGCCCCGGCCTCACCTTTGCGCAGCTCCCGCTCCCACACGCTGACGATGAGCGCCGAGTGCTTGCGGTGGTGGATGAGCCACAGGCTCAGCGTCTGCACGCTCTGCTGCGAGTTGCTCAGCTCCGACAGCTTCCTCTCCAGCGCCGCCTCCGAGAATGCCGACATCGCTGCGCCGCGTTGGGCCCCGCCGCTCCGTCCCGTCCCGTCCCGGCCGGGCCGCGCTCAGTCCCCGCCTCTCGGCCCCGACGAAGGAGGAGCCGACGAGCGATTCCCGACCCTTTCCGCCCCGCCGGCAGCGCCGGGCGCCAACAAAATGGCGGCGGCCGGGGCCCGTGGGGAGCCGCGCGGCCCCGCCCCCTCC
>VWZT01012161.1:669078-744185 GCA_013397055.1 Pachycephala philippinensis
ATCATCTTTGTGGCCTCCACTGGATCCTCTCCAATAGCTCCTCATCTTCCTTGTACTGAGGAGCCCAGAACTGGACACAATACTCCAGATGTGGCCTCACCAGGGCCGAGTAGAGGGGCAGGATCATCTCCCTCCACCTGCTGGCCACACTCTTCCCAAACACCCCAGGATCCCACAAAGGCACTGCTGGGTCATGGTCAATCTGTCATTCACCAAGGCTCCCAGGTCCTTCCCAGCAGAGCTGCTCTCCAGTGCTGGTACTTGGGGTTATTCCTCCCCACGCACTTACTATGACACTGAGTGTATGGTATTTCATATTTTCAGGTAGACACATACTCCACAAAATGTCTGGCCTCATTTCTAAAAGCTGTATCTTTTATTTTTAATTTCTGGCATTAACGGTATCATGTGGCAGAATTCCACTGTTCACTGACAAGACTATGTGCAAAAATGCTTCCTCTTAGTTGTTTCAAAGCTGTTCCTGTAAAGCTTTATTGCATTCTTGCTACTTCTGCTAATTTGGAAATAGTGAATAAAAATTATTCTCTGCTTGCTTTTATATTCTTTCCTACATTTTCTATTGTATCATCTTCAGTCATTTTTCAAGGATTCTCCAAACAGGGAAGGTACTCTGTTCTAAATAACATGAATAGCCTTCCTAATCCTGATGTGAGCATTTCTAGCCTTCCCTGCTGTCCTTCTGAAAAACACCTGATGTCATTTCTTACTTTAAACATTACCAACTGACTGACATTTTCAGAGAGCTATCCACCTTAACTCCTACAGGTTTATCCTGAATGCTATTTCTGTAGCTAATAATTATGACTGCAGTTGTCAGTATTTTTAATTTTTCTATAAAATTGCTTGTGTTTTAATTTGAAAAATATGCATATACCTTAGTCTTGGGACACCCTGACAGTGGCTAACTATCCACACTTAAAACGGAGCATTCCTATAACCTTTTACACACCCAGTTTGTCCTCATCAAAGAGCAGAACGCTAGTTATGAACAAAAATATTTGTCGAGTATTTTACAGAATGACAGAGTGGGTCAGGTTGAGGGGACCACAGTGGGTCATCTGGTCCAACCTCCCTGCTCAAGCAGGGTCATCCCAGAAACATAGCACAGGATTGTGTACAGACAGTTCTTGAGTGAACTCTCCCCTGGTGAGGGAGACTCCATGACTTCTCTGGGCAATCAGTTCCAGTGCTCGGTCACCTGCACAGTACAGAAGTTCTTCCTCGTATCCAGGTGGAACTTCCTGAGTGTCAGTTTCTCACTGTTACCTCTTGTCCCATTGCTCAGCACCATTGAGGAAAGCCTGGATCCACCCTCTTGGCACCCTTGCTTCAGATACTTACAGATATTGATGAGGTCCCCTCTTGGTTGTCTCTTCTCAAGGCTGAATAGACCAAGTTCCCTCAGCCTTTGCTCATAAGAGAGATGTTCCAGTCCCTTAATCACCTTTGTTGTCCTCCACTGGACCTGCTCCAGGAGCTCCATGTTTCTCTTGTGCTGAGGAGCCCAGAACTGGACACAGCACTCCAGATGTGACCTCGCTAGGGCTGAGTAGAGGGGCAGGATCAGCTCCCTCGACCTGCTGGTGTTCCTAATGCACCGCAGGATCTTATTGGCCTTCTTGGCCATGGCTGATGGAGAGCTCACTCATGGACAGCTTGGACAGCCCCCAGGCCCTTCTCCACAGAGCTGTTTTCCAGCAGGTCAGCCCTCAGCCCCTACTGGTGCCCGGGGTTATTCCTCCCCACATGCAGGACCCTGCACTTGCCTTTGCTGAATTTCAGAATGTTCCTCTCTGCCCCTCTCTCCACCCTGTTGAAGTCCCTCTGAAGAGCTGCACAGCACTCTGGGGTATCGGCCACTCGTCACAGCTTTTATTTTTTAAAACTTCATAAAGGTTTATCCCTACTTCATATTTGACATTCAGAGATGGTGTCCCAGAGGATTGGTTTTGGGCAATTCTCCTAATATTTGTTCTTAGCGAAATCTTCCTTTTAAACATAAAACTTTGGTGAGGGCGAGGTGGGAGTGTTAGGAGGTTTTAATGTGAATTCTATTTACAAAATCATCTGTAGCATGAGTGATTTGGGGGGAAGTAGAAAGGATTTTGCAAAAATGCTTTTGATAGAGAAATTTAAATAAGAAGTTGCACAGATCCCTACAGAGTTTCTTATTCACTGCCTTTTGATCACCATGAATGAAAGAACCTGTAACATACTGCTATTTTTCCTATGTACAGCAGAGGACACTCTGGCATTAAATAGAACTGACCAGTGAAGTAAAATTAAGACAGAGCTAGGAAACATGGATGCACCCATTAGAAAAATGAAATATGGTAATCTAGTAGCCAACACCCAAGCAGGATTTCTGGGAGTCATATATATTCTGATGTTAGCAGAACATTATGTTAGGAGAAACTTTTGAGTAACTATGGAAAAAGAACTATTTGTCTCACACCCAAGACTAGACTATAAAGTATGCAGCAACAAACAGTAAAATTTACATGGTAAATCCAAGTAATAAAATTTTAGTAACGTTTGTAAAAATGTTTATTACTCCTTCCCCTGCATCTTCCATCCCAGAAAAAAGAATAAATCCTCTGAGACTGGTATTTTTTTGTAAATAAAGATATTTGAATACCAAGAGATTTCTTTTCTGTGTTATATGCTGTATAATAGACTACACAGCAAAATAGAGATTTTGCTTTTCCCATAAATCTTTATAACACATTTTAAATTTGTAATAAGTGTTGACATCAGTAATCTAATTTAAAAGCTATGCTTTATCCAGTCAGTGAATAGAGATTTGCCACAAGACTTCATCAAAGCAAAGTGACTCTCAGACAGGAAGCATGCACAATGGAGGGTTCATTTGTTGAAGAGCTTGGAAAACCTCAGCTTTCATTCAGAAAAAATTCATACATTATTCACCTGTCTTTAAAAAATTCACCCACATCCACAGGGGCGGAGCTGTCAACAGCTGGCGAGTTTTCTTCCGCCCATTCTTGTGTTCAAACTGTAATAGCATCTTCCCTCTGAATTCCTAAGAACAAAGTTCTGTACTGCTTCCCTTCTGTCTGGGTAGTCTGCTGTGTTCTCCTGCTCGCGGAGAAAGGAGCCACGTGCAAGTGTAAGACAATGGCTGTGAATAAATTACTTGTTTGATGTTTTTGTAGAACATGGGTCGGGATGCTCTAGGTAGTTCAAAGATGTAATTACAGTCACCAAGCGGCTGTACAACATTCTTACTTTATGTGCAGGTTGCAGTTTTTTTGTTTCTTATCTTTAGTAATATTCTATGCTTCACTGAAATTTTCTGGGAACCCTGATTTTATACTACTGTATAGAGCAGTAAAACAATCTGTGTATATACTGGTTTACTAAACATTGCTCATCAGCTATGTGGGATTTGAGGTTGTGCTCTTGCACCAGAACAGATCAGTTATTTCTCTGTGTGAGTCTGGCCTTTTCTCATTTTAAACTTTGTTTTGTATCTCTTTCTCAAATAGTCTCACCCAGGAGATGCAATAATATTAAAGGAAAAATGAGATTTCTCTAGTCGTGTTTCCTGTCTGAGAATTTGTGTTAGTCAGCACACCAAACACTACCTGGATCTCAAAAATACAACACTGGCAGAGCAGTTCTTTTTTATTCTTCCAAGTGTCTGGTCCATCAAACATAACAGTTTCTGAAGTTTCGTACTTAAAAATATTTTTCCATCTTTCATGATATGTTTGTGCATCTCACAACCCAATTCTATGTAAATGATCCTACTTCCTTACCCCAATAAGAACGTGAAAAATGGAGATATGCAGAAACAAGACCCTGAAGTATAGCTGTAAAGTGCTTCTTGACTGAGTGATGGTAATTAATCTGGGTAATTTATTCAGAAACACTAAACCCCACTTTTTAACTGAATAACAAGAGGGCATATCCCTGACAGAAATTATAAATAAATAAATCCATTTATTAAAAAAAAAAAAATCACCCAAAAATGAACACTGTGAAGTCCTGCAGAAGGAGAACAAAAGAAAGCTTAAATGGAAGGAAGAAGCCCTCTGAACTAACTTAAAGGAGCTGACTACTGGAGCCAAAAACCTCAGGGTGATTAATCGTGCTTTTACATGAGTTCCTGCCATGAAGCACTTCACCTTTTAATGTAATTCGTTAAAGACAGAAACTATTTGCTACTTAGGAGATTAACAAAAACCACTCTCTGAGATATGTATGTATGATCCAGCAAAGCATTCCCATATATTGTGGGGAAAGATAGATTGAACAGTCTAAAAAAATATGTCCAGCATTTCTGTGATTTCTTTGGCCCTCTGTAGAGATGTAAAAATGTTTGTGGAAAGCCTTCCTTTTTCCCTAAGTGAGGCATTCAGCCAGACAGTTATGTACATCCGGCTTCTTCATCATTACACTATTAAGTGAAGTCATACTATGTAAACATCCACTGTGATTAATATATGGATGCAATCAAGTCCCAGTTTTTTGTAGTAGAGAGTGCTGTAGCTAAGCAGGAAAGCACTCCAGGGTATGTATTAACTCAGGTGTGCAGAAAGGCACAAAACATTAGGCTGAGTAATTTTAAACACCTGAGCAATATATTAATGGATTGTTAATATGTGCCCTAGAGTACATACAGCTCTTAGTCACAACATAAAAGTAAAAAGGCACATTCTTGACAATAAATAATGTTATCTTTCAAGGAAAAGGAAAACACTGCAATATACTGACATACTGTGTGAAGGACCAACTTGAAATTACAAAAAATGCAAATTTAAATTTGACTTTAAATCATAGGAGATGGGCTGATTCACCTTTGTGATCCAGTAGAGGACACAAAGTTCCAGAAGCCGTTTAACTGTAGGAAGCAGACACTGTGGTTTTGTTACTGTGTACACAGCTCATGGTTGTGGAGGTAGCTGGTACCAGCATACTGTGCTGTACCACCACAAGCACAGCCAGAGGGTTGAGCAAAGCATGTACTTGCCTTTGCTCCACACTCATTCAACCTCATCTGGAATAGTGCATTCAGTTTTGGGCCCCCTTCATCTTGGAAAAATATTTATAAGCTTGAGTAAGTCCAGCCAAAGGCCACCAAGATGGTCAGATGGTCGGAACACAGAAACCAGATGGGGAGACAGCGGAAACTGGGCTCGTTTTAGCCTGGAGAAGTGAAGGCTTTGGTGCAACCTAATGGCAGCTTTCCAGTACCTACAAGGAGGTAAACTGAGAAAATTGAGTGATTAATGGACATGCATGATGAGAGGCTGACAAACAATGGTGAGAATGAAAGTTCCAACTAGATAGAACGGAAAAGTTCTTTCACCACAGGAACAGTCAGACAGTGGAACAGGTTTCCTAGAAAAGTTTTGCATCCTTGAGTATTTTCAAAACTGGACTGGATGAAATTCTTACCATTGTGGACTGATCACGTGGTGGTACCTGCTTTGAGCAGCAGGATGGTGGAGTAATGCTCCAGACTTTGTCTCTATACCACACTATTCACTTTTGTGACATACTAGTACAGCCTGGTTTGTACTTGTACAAGTTCAAGTCCAAGCTTCTGGGCTTCCCTCAGCTGGATCCGCATAGCACAATAGGCTGTGCAGCTGCACAGTGTTACTCTCCTGTCATGCAAAGCCTAACCACAGGTTAACTTGAATGTCAGTGTGATCCTTCAGTACAGAGGGTACTTGTTGTCTTCTAGAATGTGCTTACGCTCAAACTTCGACTGCTTGATGAGCAGGCAGAGTAAGATGGAAAGGTCTGCTATTAGAATTGTTACTACACAGCCAATCAGCCATATCTTCTTCATGCTAGCCATCAGTTATGTTGTCAAAAACGTCAATTACTTTAGTAGACATAGTTTTCTCAAATGCATGGTGATCCATAAATAAAATCCATGTAATTTTTCATGCATGCTTGCTCTTTTCTCTTCCTTAAACTGAAAAGACACCTGAGATTGCCAGAATGCTAGTGGCTGTTCCCAATGGATGATTATTTGTTCACCCTAAAACTGTATTTTTGACCCCAGTTTTTGAGGAAAGAAAATAAGTGAAGAGAGTTTATGAAGAAAGATTGTGCAGGCAGTAGGAGCTCTTAGTTTGCTCTTGCAACACCTTCAAGAACATGACTCAAGCACAGTAATTTTGCCAGTTATTGTTAATGACATGGTACTTAGTCTTTGTGCCGTTGTCTTGTCATATCTGACTCAAAACCAAGTCAGAGCTGGTGATGGATAAGCAGCTGTGTGCAGGAGTCAGCTGTCCATGTTTCTTCAGACATCTGCGGTTTATAAAGTGGTGACCAGACACGCTGTCGTTGTCTGGTAGTGATCCAAGGCCACCATATGCTTTTTTGCTAGGTGACTCTCCTACCCTGTCACATCTGGCACTGCTGACTAATTAGAGTAAAAGCCCCTCATTTCTATGGAATTCTTATTTCTCTTGGCAAATGGGGAGCAGGGGACAGGAAAGTTTGGAAGGTGGATAAGGATGCTGTAGCTGAGAGTACTGTAGCAATACTGGGAAAATGTGGCTTCCCACAGTCACTGTCTGATGTTTCCCCTCTTCTGGCTGTCACAACCTGTGAGCTGTGTCACATACCTACAACTTTATGTCCCCAAGAAACATAACTTTCAAATGAACATGTTTGCCAGTCATTTGCTGTTGTCCCAGCGAGGAGAATCTGATCTTTTCCTGTGTAGTCCTCCAGCACTCAAAGTGGCCATTTACTTTGCTTTTGTTTTAACTTGAGCTGGGGACAGCATGAGGGAAAGGAGGCTCATGGCCTTCCCAGTACTCCAGTGTCTTCAAAATACAGTAAGCAGGTCAGGTCACACCAGACCTGACTCAACTGCATCTCTACTGCTTGTGAGAATAGGACTTGCATGTGAGTAATCTGCTTCCACAAGTCCAAGGTTTCCCACCTGAGAAGCCAGATGGTATCACCCCAGAGCTTTTCAAGTGCACATGAATATTTACAATGTGTGGACAATCAGGGAACCAGTCCTCAATGAAAAGCCAGACAGCACAGACACAGACATGGCAAAATGTCCGATATGTTACAGCATCGGTGCCTTTCCCTGAGAGGCCGCACCTGCAAGCTCCGTGTCCCTTATTGAAGCACAGATTTAATGCACATATTTTTATTGTCAAAGTCTATTCGTTTGGGGTTATACCATGCAGAACTTTGGAATTACCAAGCCCTACAGTGTTGTAAATGCAATCTGATGCATTTTTCCAAGCTGCAGTGTTAATGTAGCTACTTGGTATTTTTCTTGGAAAGTAGGTGTCACTAGTGGTTTAGAAATAGCAGATACAGTTTCATTCCTATGTGCTCTCAGCCTCTCCCTGTGCACCTCCAAAAGAGCATGGAGCTGCCTTCTCTGTAAGTGAAGACTGAAATTTGATTCTTCTGTAACCTTCTTCTCATCAAGCCAAAGAAAGACAGGTCCTTTGTATCTCATCTTAATCATCCTGGTGTACCTTTGTGAAACTCACCCAGTTTTTTTCCTTTTCTCTTTCTACTGTGGGACCCAGAGCAGCAGTTCTCCAGGCAGGGTCTCACAATTGCCAAGCTGAGGGCACTTAGCTTGGCCTGGCCATGGTGCAGTAATACTGCCCAGTATGGGATGATCCTCCCTCCTCACTATTTATGCCTGTTCCACTGCCTGCCTCTAGGACTTGAAATTCCTTTCCTGCAGAGCTTCTCCTCAGCCAGTGCTCTGCAGCCCCAGCAGTCTGCAGCACCCGCATTACAGAGTCCCAGGACTCTGTGCTTTTCTCTCTAGAGCTTCATGACATTTCTGGCATCCAAATGGCTGCCCTACCCAGCAGTGCATGGAGTGCTTTCCCCCCTCACCATCCAGCCACCTGTGTGCTGTTAACTGCAAACTTGCTGGGGGTATGTGCTGTCTCCTTGCCCAGGTCATTCACAGGCATTAACCATATTGACCTCAGGTACCTCCAGTGGGGCACAGTCAGTGACATTGATCACAAACCTTGGAGCCTGGTGATCCAGCCATTTTTACCACCCAGTAGCCAGCTTCTCTAATCCTATATCTCACTGACTCCCTAGAAAGATACTGTGGGATACTGTGTGCTAGGTTGTCATGTTCCTGGATGCATTTTCCAGGAGAATTTGCTCCATAAAATTCCTGGAGACTGAGGTTAGGCTGACTAGCAGGTAGCCCATGGTTTCCCCCTTCTGACCAATCCTGAAGGAGCCCTAATCCCTATCCTCTCGTGGTAATCACAGCCAAGATTGTCATCGAGTATCACACGTTGAACCACTATTTCCTTATCCATGAGTAAGGAATCCAGCAGAGGCACCTCCAGTGCTTGATAGATCCAGAAGCTGTATTAAAGAATTGCATCTAAATTCCATAAATTTCTTGAATTCTTGCACCCTGTTGTGTTGACCTTGCAGTGGATACCCAACAATAACTGTACTATACGGTGCTGAAAATAAAACATTTTGTATAATACATTCTTATTTTCAAGGTGGGTTATCAAACATTGCTTGAAAATCAGAGTGGAAGAAATCCAGGACCTGCATAGTACTTTTAAGTAAGGAAGTTGTTTTGTAACCCTTATGTACTGGAATCGATTCACTAAGTTTCATAGTATAGGTAGAAATTCATTTTTTTAACACTTCTCAAAGAAAATATGCAGATTCAATAAAGTGTTCATAACAGTGCTGTGGTCTGGAGAATTCTTCTGTATGATCACAGGATGGGTGCACGTGCATGATTCACACTGTTCAGATACATACAAGCTGTTTTTCTTTGCAGAAAGGAGTCCCACTGCACTGAAATGCCTCAAGGAAACTTCTGTACCTCACAACAACTTCTGCTATCACCCAGCCATAGTAATACACTGCAGCTCAGGCAGAAAATGGCAGAAAGATGTCCCCCAAGGGAAAATTTATATCAGTAATGTAAATTCAGCAGTTCCTGACATTTTTAGCTTGCATTCAATGATGGTACTGATCATCAACAATTCAGAACTAATCATCCTCCCATGTCTGTTTGGGGCTGAGATAAAAAAAAAAAGAAGAATAAAAAAAAAGCACACATAAATAATGTAGAAGCAATTCCTCACTGTATAGTTCTTGGATACGGCCTGGTACATTCAATCAGACCTATTTAGTTGTGATCAAAGTCATTCTTGTTTCATGCATAAATGAATGAAATAACCTAACTGTCTGACCTAGGAATTGCTCAAAGCATTTTAAGAAAGAAGGATGATCAGTTGTATGTTTGAACACAGTCCTCATGGCACAGCTAGATGAGATTTCCTGCAAATAAATACATATCCTAATAACATGAAACACAACTTTTAATTTAACAAAAATTAATCACATAAACCAAGTAATTTCTCCATGTTAATACAGATATTGTTTTGCTTGTACTCAACAGTCTTTTCAGCATCCCTTTCCACCCTGTGTGTTCCAAAATGCTCAAGAAAGTCATCTGGGCATCATGAATATAAAAAGGAGTCAGAAGAACTTGGCAGGGCAGGGAAGTATTGGTTGCCAGAACTGCCTGTAGTGCTGCTTTTATAAGGAAGGAGCTGGAGTTCTGTCAGTTCCATTGGTCTTGTAAGGTACCAGGACTATGCCAACAGACTTCATATGATATCATCAAGAAATTTTGCTCACCCCAAGCAGTCAGTGCTTGCTTCCAATTAGTATATGATTTGTACTGAAAATTGCCCAAAATCCCACCCTCCCAATGACTGCAAACTCGTGTTTTGTTTGTTTTTAATCTGAAGTTTGCTATGTGCCCTGAGGCTAACCACACACCATAGACAACTGTCCTGAGTTAACCTCTGCTATACCTGTATGGCAAGAACATCATTTCACTGCAGGAATTCCTCCCAGGATTCGATGCATGACTCCCAAATGTTCTTGTTTTGATGTGTCTGTCTTTGCTTCAGCCATCATGGCATTTACTCTTTGCCATTCTCCAGCTCTCTTTAAGTCTCAAGACTTAAAAGGGCCAGCTAAAAATTCCTAAGGGTCATCTCCCACTCAGCATGAAAAATAGCAGAAAATCAGTCCTGCCCCCTCTGTCCTCAAACTTTGACCTTATAGAGCAGAAAGTTTACCAGCCAAAGACCAATTTGCTGCTTGGACTGGGAATCACTCAAGTACTGAGACATGACTTGAAAGTCTATTTTTCACCCTAACCTGTAGGAATTAGATAACAGTCGAAAAAGGCTGGAAACTTTGTAGGTGTGTGTGATGTGCAGATGCATAGCCAAATGATTTCAGTCTTATTCTTTGCAGGTTGGTAAAAAAATGAAAAGGGTATTTTGCCACAAACAGCTTACATCAGAATGTAGAACGCCCACCCTGTAAGTGAAATTTTATCCACTCCTAGCATGGCAAGGCCAGACTGAGGTCTCCAGTCCTTTTTCCTCCCTTTTTTTAACTTGTAAACTCATGGTCTGAGTTTCTTGTCTGAAGCAAAGGTGATTCTCATCTTTTTTACACTGGTGCCAGTATACCATCAGTGATGTCAGCAGTCATTGGTGTAAAGCAGTCCTACAGCCATGTTTGGAGTTCACCTCCAGTTTGCATGGCCCAGGCCTCCCTCCCTGATGTCAGTGTGCAGTCACTGGCAAGCTTAAATGCCCATCCTCATCCACAAGTTTTAAGGTAAAATGGAATTCAGCCAATGTTGGTGGAACTTTCCATACACTCAGGGTTATTTTTCTGGTCTGGATGTGGATAGACACGTGATGCTGTGAACACTGCAGTGCAGTGAGCTGCACATTCAGGCACTCTGGGTCCTGCTTTGTCTTTTTTGATGGCAGTACTTGCCAAGGGAGTAGGACCCATCTTTTCAAACAGGCCCTTATTGATTTGGGTGCCTGTGTTTTCTATTTTGCAATTGCATCATGGGTAATCTAAGAAATACTTTCCAGAGGTTCAAATTACAAACAACTAACATCCACTGATTTTTTACATTTACCTTTGATCTTGATCACAAAGAAGTCTCAGCTTAAAATATAGCCATAATATTACAGTATATATATAGTGACAGTAACATTGCTAGCAATGTATTTCTTCCAGTCTGCTGTACAAAGGTCCACTTTGTTCCATATTTTCTGTTTGGACTCTAAAATTTATCTGATAGAGTACAAAAAACCAGAAGAAACAACAGTCAACATGCCACTAACTGTATCAGTGCCACGGAACAGATTTTAAATGTCAACTTTGAAATTAAAAGTGACATAAAGGTAGCTGCCAGTGAAAGAATTTCTGGGGAAAAAAATAGAATGTGAAACAAATGAAAAAAGTTGCACAGAAGTCGGAGCTGGTATCATCTTAAAAATGAAAAGAAAGAGAGCAAAATGCAAGCCAGGCAAAACAAGATTATTATTTTGCAATTGTTTTCCCAGCTGATAAGAATAAAATCTGCTTTCCTGTTAGGCTTTCAACAGTCTCCAGAATAAATCTTCCTACTTCTACCCTTATTTTTTTAACAAATGAGTGTGTGTGTGTATGTGTGGTAAATGAGATGTTCTGATGATACATCTCAGCTAAATGCTTTGTGTGCCACCAAGTGTTACCCAGATAGAACTTCTGACTGCAGCTCCCATTTATCATTTGATAAGTTAGATGTAGCCACTGGATTTTATTTTCATTAAGGAGTGCTGGATTAAAAGTTGGTGGCTATAGCAGGACTGGTTGGTGTTTCACTTTGTTCTGCAAATACTGGTTTATACAGTGCGATTTTTGCTTCCAATTAGCCTCCAAGAGCTAGGCTGGTGAAAGGAAAAGTGGCTCCTAATTTGAAGGCTGGATGATAAGGCTATCAGTTTGTTCTTCCAAAAGGAACCACCCAGATACCATAAAACTGCAGTGAGATAGCTGGGTTAGCAAAGATCATGACCAGTAAATAGCAAAGTTCTTTTTCTGCCATGAACACCACTTGTCAGCAGAATTGGTGGCAAGTGATGGCTGAAAGAACAGCAAAAATGTGATTTTTTAAAAATGTTTCTGTTTTGGGCTAAGTGTAAATATAAAGCTAAACCTTTTTTATTCTTTCCACCAACCATGGGGCAACAAACCAGACCTTTCTTCTGCCTAGCAGCGCAGCATGTTGTGGTTTGGGATCAAAGGGGCACGTCTACAGGCTGGGCAGCAGGAGAACACCTCAGGTCCTGCCCTGCCACTTCCAACCTTACCCTTCAAACTTGCCTCAGGAGACAACTTTGCTCTTGCCAGAGGCAAATTATCCCTGGCAGGAAGATGGGCTCCTTACACAGAGCATGTGTGAAGTTGACTTTTCTTTCACTTCTCTACCCAAGCGATTCCCGTGGTGCAGTTGGCTACAGAATGCTATTTGCTCTTTGTTACAGAGGGACCCTTCTCCTCCACCACTTCTCCAACCATTTTGTTCAAGGCTGTTTCTTGCTTTCTTTCCCCAGCACAAGCTTCACTGCTTAGTTCACTCTGGTCTGGATAAAAGGTTTACCAGGAATTTTAATACAAAATGATTTTCAGAAGAAGAGCCATGTGCTGCATGCCAAGAGAACAATTAAGGAACCAGTGTTAGACTGCAGCCGAGTTTGATGCCGTGAACACAGAGTGCGTTTGCTTTTGCATGTCTGCAGAACATCATTAATCACGGGGTTTCTGGCTCCCACAGCCCTGTTCTTGTCCTGTTCCTCCTCTGCCTCTTCTGAGCAATCTGTTTACTAATGAGAGCCTCAGTGCGAGAGGTTTAAAGGCTGAGAGGCTGAGATCAGGACCCCGACAAGCCACAGGCTTTTATCATCTTCTCTGGGCATACTTTTTTGACAGTGTCTGTCTCTCCTCTCCTCTGTCAACAACTGACTGAGTTATAATTTGGGCACCTCTCTTCCAACTGAAGTTAGGAATGGTCCTCTAGGGTTTTCCCCTGACATCAGTTCTAAAAAAAGAACCAACCCTCCCCTGTTTCCTTGGTTGTGGTAGCTCTTAGCTAGTTGGAATTTTTTAGAATATAAAACCAAATTGCCAGAAAGACACCCTTAAAAACTTTAAACCAAACCAAAACTAAGAAAGCAGGGAATAAAAAGGAAAAAAAAAAAAAAAACCAACAAACCAGGGTGCAGAAATATTTTTCTCTTTGGGTTCAGTAGCAAAAATTTAAAAAAAGACGAAAGGAAAAAAAGCTGTCCCCAAAAGGCAATTTTAAGAAAATTTTCTCTTAGATATTAGAAAACAGTTATCTATATAAATGTGTGATACAAAAATAAC
Organism: Pachycephala philippinensis; assembly: GCA_013397055.1. Taxonomy (NCBI): domain Eukaryota; kingdom Metazoa; phylum Chordata; class Aves; order Passeriformes; genus Pachycephala; species Pachycephala philippinensis. The sequence continues at coordinate 682,363 of VWZT01012161.1, forward strand.
TGTATCTGGTGTGAAACAATTTTAGGAACAGCTATAATCTTGTCACAAATAGAAAATATATTTTCTTTGTTAGAAGACTATATGCAAATACCATTTCATTAACAAAATATTTCTTGTCTGAAGTTATGTCATTGTGTTAGATGGATTTTCTCCTTGAATTTTTCTAATTCCCTTCTTAATCCAATTTTACTTTGATGCCCACAATTATCCAGTAACAATGAGTTCCAGAGTTTAATTTTACTCTGTTAACACTTACTTCCTTTTTGAGTTGCTGATAAGTTTAGTTAATCCCTCCTATTTTTTGTATTACAATGAACCATAAGTAAAGACTTCCTACTCATTCTATCTCTTTCTCCTGTGACTCACTGAATTCTGCTATCACCACTCTGTCATCACTTTTCAAGGCTGGCAAATCCTGGCCTAAATGCATCTGGTACAGCAGTTTTTGTCATAAAAACTGAAACAATACTAAACCTCTGTAACATAAATAACTCACATTGCACAAACTGCCTGGAAGACTAATTCCCACTCATTTACACTTGAGACGCTAAGTAATTTTAAATAAGTCACTCCCTTAACAACTGCAGTTATTTAACCCCTCAGAATACGACCTCTTCTGTTAAAAAAATTACCAATGCCAACATTACCGAGGCCTGTAGTTCATTTCTGAATAATAACATCATTTTAGATGCTCACACTTGCTCCTCTGTTGCTACTGGAAGTACTCAAGATGGGTGTGATGTACACTATGAGATATATCTGTCAGCTTGAAACGTGAAGGGATAGACTGCACACTACTGCTATTCCAGACTTGTCAATTTGAGAGATATTATCCTGTCCTTTACCCTAAGACTTTACACACCTGATTGGATCGAAGTGTGACACAAAGACCTTTTGCAGGAGTACCTTTTTATTCTTGGTAAACAAATTCTGCGTTAGCTCTCAGCCAAAAATCTATAATTGGGTAATGTTGTTGAGTAATCGTTCTTGTAAATATCCTTAGCTGCTTTTTTGTCTAGAAAATCAGCAAGGAGAAATGTCAAGGGGAAAAAACCACCAAATTTTAACATACTTTAAAAATTGTAGCTGTTTTAAATTACTGTATTTTGACTGTGAGAGTTAATCCTCTTTCTCTCTCAAGCGCAAGATATTCCTCCTCGTGATGATGGTGTAGTCAAAATACTGTATAATTTGCTTATGTGCAATCTTCATTCATTTCAGTGAGACTACATGGAAGTGAAAAAGAACCACCTTTCATGGAGGAACATTCCTATTATATGCTCTAGTTTCAGGGAATACGTCCCATCTTTGTCAAAGGCAGACATGTGCACAGGGCAGTTACAGAATGTATTTTGCTGAACCAGATTACGCATATATGAATTTGGTTTTACATGCATAGAAGACTGAGTGCCAGATCCTGCTAAGGTTGCTTATGTGAATTGTGTTATTTATTTCATGCCTTACTGTACAAGGAAAGCTGGATTTAGCCCACTGCGGTTTTAGTATGCAAAGGAATACTTACTTCTCCGCTTCCTACTTGTTTCACTTCAGTGTAAGAAAACACAACCAAAAAGGAATTAATTTCCATGAGTGTGAAAGAGCAGAGAGCTTTTAGAGCTGTGTCTTGCAGACAGTGCTTCTTTGATGATAGGAAGAAAAGAAAATTCTGCACTACCTGATTCTCCCAGCACATTTAGCAGTGCTTTTGGGTTGGGTCTCCCCAGGTGGTAACTATGCTTCCCTGTGTTATGACCCACCCTTGAGGCGGGGTAACTGAGATTCTTCTTAATCCCTTGGGACTGATGAGAGTGAAACTACACTGAATGACCAGTGTTTGTTTATATATATATATATGGCAGACTTATTTTAGAAGAATTTGGTTCCAATGGAAAGGAGGTATGTAGCACTTTTGGATATTATCTACAGAAACATAACTATTTAAAGTATAAGAATATCACTTAAGAAAATATATAAGGAAAAGAAAGAGAAAGAAAGGATAAGAGTAGATAGTGGAGAAGAAAGATATCACCATGCACGTATCCAATGACAAGACTTGATTGCTGCAATTTCGATGTCTGATAGTTGAATTGAGGTCGCAGACTTGATCCATTGGGGGCGGGGGAAAGCCCAAGAAACACAAAGTTCAGTGGGTTAATAAATGCTCAGGTTCAAGTGGGAATACGCAGGTACCTCCCGTAGAGGGGGAGCTTAACACTGTCTTATGCAACACTGTCATACGCAGTCCTCTGGTGGAAGGGCCCAGAAATGAGTCTGGTGGCACTTTGGGGGTCTTTGATGATTAATGACACATTTTAATGACATAACAGCTGCCTGTCATGCCAGCGCAGCGTAGCCAGTCGTGCCCCCTGAAGGGCTGAACACCTTCAGACCTACGTGTGAATGTCCCTATACCTCCCCCGGGAGGAGGTTTTATGCCGGAGCCTTATCAGGACGGAGGACACTGGCATGATAAAAAGCATCGTCCCACTTCGAAGGATCTGCCTTTTCCCCTCTTTGTCTCAAAAAACAACTTGTTGGTAAACAAAAGTCAGTTTGTTGTTGTCTTCCTCCGGTGGAGGGTGCACATCCCCTCTGCACCTGGGTTTTTCTGATGCAGATCAGAGGTTTTGCCACCACACACCCAAATACTCTCCTCCTCCCCTTCGGTTTGGAGGTGCAAATGTCTCAGGAAAGCGCCCTCTGCTTTTGCAAATGGCCCGTTGTTTGAGTCATTAACCTTTAACATTTCAGTCTCTCACACCTTTTTTCCTGTGCAAACCAGAATTGTCTGATGGGTTAGAGCCGGGATGGGGCAGTGACACAGCTCCGCTCTGTCAGTCAGGGGTCTGTCACATGCTGCTTACAACAGCTGCAGTTCTGCACGGTGGTACTATGGGTTGTTAGCTATTAAACTGGGTTAGGTAAATAGGATGAATCATTGTCTTCCCAAAAAAATGCTCTGGCGCAAGATGTCTTGTCACGAAATGTTGCTAAATGGACACTCAGACAGTTTGAAACTGTCTGCAACGTTCACTGGCTCTGACTGATTTCAAAACATCACATCGATTAGCATTTACAAAGCAATTTGCAGAAGGCATTACTCAAAATAAACAGGAATGTGTCAAAGTCACTGATATATGTAATGTTTTTTTAATATAGTATACCATTTAAAAATAAACATGTTTTCAGCTTATCTGTCTTCCAACAGCTCCAAAGTATTATAATTATTTTTGGATGGTTGGCCTTTAAAAGAGGATAGGATGTTTTAAACAACTGTTCTCTTTAAAAGAATCACATTATTTTCATGCCTTGGCATGATTCCTCACGTAGTGACAGAGCCAGGTATTTCCAGTGTAAAGGTCCAACCGATGATCTGACAGAATATTACCATGTCTTACTGGAGTCACACATGGCTTGCTGTTATAGCTCTGTATCAACAGGAATCCAAATCCTGCAAGTGATAGAAATACGTTTATTATTTACAAGACAGAAAGAAGATTTCAGACAAAGTTATTTGCACCAAAAGCCAGACTCGGCTTGTTTTGATTTCTAAACTGTTTTGTTCACATTTTTCCATGGATTTTTTTTGTGTTATACATTGTAATAATTTTTTTTTTTTTTTGCTGTGAATTTCTAACAAAAATAATGATAGATAACTGCTAATGTATTATTATAATTAATTGACATTAGTTTTGAGTTTTTCCTATTTGTTCCATCCTTATGGATTGCTACTACCTGGTGACCCTTCTGAAATGGCAGAACTCCAAAATCCTTTGGGCAATTAAAATGCATGATTAGAGGCATTCCTGCCATCGCATATACTTGTAGCTTTCTGAAATTTAGCTTGATTTAGTCCTGGTGTTCATTCATCTAGAAAAGCCTGGGTGTAACAACTGTATTCTACACGCATATTCTTTGGATTTTAACAACAAAGTTAATAGGACTTTTCATGCTTTATCCGTTTCTCTGACTGTGGACAAATTCACAGTCGTGCACAGTTATATTTTTGCATAACTTTAATATAATGAAGCTCTCTGATTCCAAGTGCATCTTGGACTGAAATCCTTTCTCCTCTCAAGCACTTAATAAAACTGATTCCTGCAAGTTTCATAGACTTCACCTGTGTTTATTTTATTAGTCTTGAACTGTGCAATTCAGATCTGGTTCTGGATCTCAAACACTGCAGAATTTGAGAAAATCTAAATCCCAGATTTAACAATTGCCCATCTTGCATGAACTTGTACTAATTTAAAAAAAAAAAGACATTTTGGGACTGAATACAAACAATACTAATTTTTCATTAGTGTTTGTTTGGGCAGGGTTTTTTGTTTTACAGGGACTATCCAGCTAACTGCTGTACCTCTGTGATTTGAAGTAAGAGTGTTTTAACACATCATCCAAACTCCAACATCCTGATACAAAAAGTACTGTACCAGTTCCCTAACAGTTGCCCCACCATCCTATTAACTTCTCTACACATAATGAGGTATAAATCATAGTATGATTCATACAAGTTCCCTAACCATTAAACACTGCTACAGTGGTTGACATGAGTTTTGTCCAGAATTGAACATTTAGTCCTGACCTGGTTCAAATAATGGAAAAATAATTTTGTGAAATGTATTGTCATTCTGAAGTTTCTTTGATTCTGAAGGCTTAAAAGTAGAGATTTGTTTTTCCACCCACATGTTTGTGACCTTTCAGAAGAGACTATTCAAATAGTTATTTTTTCCTGTTCCTACTTTTTTCCTTTGAGTATAAAAAATGAACAAAGTTCAAGGTTTATTTTGGGCTGCCTTTTTTTTTTTTTCCCAAGCTACTTTTCTTTTGCTATTCTACAACTATTCAAAATTGCTCCAATTCTGAAGCAGTTATCAGATCTGCACTCACATATTTTTTCGAAGGTATGGAACTGCTGAAAAATTCCTGGCACAAAGAAGAGCATCTAAAAACAAAGGAATAGAGAGAAGATGGTAGATAACAATTTCTTGTATAAGCAAAAAGAGGGAAAAAATGAGGGGAAAAGGAGAAATTCAAATCAGGTTTGGTTCTCTGAAAATTAAGAGAAAATGGAAAAAAATATGAAGCAAATTTTTGATTAAAAAAGGCTTTATAATGAAAATTTGATAGCCTTGTTCTTGGTTCTGCTGGTGATGACTCAGTCTCACTAGAGAGAGCTACCAGAACCCAAACCAAAGCTGTACACCAGCTAACTATCTGAGCTAATTTACATAAACTAAAACAAATTGTAAGAGTTTAATTTTGGGATAAGGTATTTTCCTCTATAACAAGGCAAAATTTGACACCTACTGAAAGGTAGAACACTCAGAAATTATTGTCCTGTTAGGAATCAAAAGACTTCTAACCACACCATCTCTTCAGGATTCCATGGTGTTCGGAAGAGAGCCGGGTGCTCCTCTAGGCGTACATTATTCATCTTTGATCCCCACTTGGGAATACAGAGGATCTGTTTCGATACTTAGTGATTGTACTGGGAATCAGGAAAACTGACATCACTTTTGGGTACAAGTTGACCTCTCTGTATATTGGATTCACTCGTAGTAAGACACGTTCAATAGCACTTACCTGTGGTTACACCCATTACTGTGCTAAAAAGAATCTGTAAAGTTCAAAACTACATTCTTAATTTTTTGCCTACATAATGTATATGTCATTAATAATAACAATTTTCAAGGCATTATTGTTCAAATAGTTTATGCACTGTTATCAGATTGCATTAGGAGGGTTAGGCAATGCAATAATTACATTAGCCATTCCTCACACCCCTCTGTAGAACCTCTTTCCAGGTGTGCCTTGCTGTAACTTTTGCCAGATACACCTGGAATGTAATGAGGAATTGCAGCTTCTCACTCCTGCTTCGGAACATTATCCTGGAGATGAGATGGAGGTTGTTTATCATTTAGACAATGGTAGAGATGAATGATTTATGACAGTCACTCAGCAGCAGTGAAGTTAGTACAGAGTAATGCACGGGTTGTCGTACCCACCGAGCAAACCTATTAACTGCGTAGGATAACTGCATAATACACCAGTCACTGAATTACTTCACATTACAGTCGTAACAGAAGCTGTCCCAGATGTCTGTGTTTTAAAAATTATGCTCAGATTTAAGAAGGTTTATATTTTTATGCAAGAATAGGAGGAAGCAACAGATTAATGTAGTGACTTAAAGTATTAATTTAGCAAGATACTCAGGCATGTGCACAGAATAAGTATAAATAGCTCTGTCAGAATCTTTGGAACTTAAGGAGCATTGCAGAATTGCTCTTACTCTGAAAAAACATGGATGTGTCTTACAGCAATGTCATCAGAACCCAGAAAGAAGGAGGGATGGATCAAATAATATCAAAGTATAAGCCTGCTGTACCAGTACTCATTACTTGGGAGGAAGGATTATCAATTAATATGTAACCAGTACTGCTTAGTAAACAGCAAGTAAGCTGTTTGCAAGCATAGACAAATCCAAATAAGATGATTTATTGTCTCAGGTGCCCTCCAGAATACAATATGAAGTGTTAATTTGTTTTACAGTAATGATAGCCTTGCAATACATACATGAATGCTATGTGACAGGATATTGATGTGTCATGCTGTTTCAGAGCCCATAAAAGAAAGAACAGAATTAGAAATTACTAAGATTGTTGATGAAGTTCCTCTATGCCCATCCTTCAAAATTAGGCTTCTCTGAATTTTCTTTAAATCAGAAAGTAAACTCTTTCCCCAAGTTTTGAAGCAAGACTGTACAGCAATCATCTTGCTTCCCAAAAATTAGCTTCAAAATTCTCTCTTGATTATAGTCTGAACAAGAGCAGGTCCAAAAATGGCTGTTCCTAAAGTGTCTAACCAGAGAGTTCAGCTATTTTTTCAGAGATGGGCTTGTGACACAGCGTTCAGATTCTTTTCAGGTGCCCGCAGAAGCTGGCACTGCATGTGAAAGTGCTGTAGCAAAGCCACAATACCAGCAAAAAAGGGTATTAAAAGGGCTTTCAAACAAACAAGGAGAGGAGCAAAAGGTAAAATCAGATATCAGTCCTGGAGAAATAAAACTCACAATAATATCTGGATTCTACATCTGCCCAGCATATGTAATTTCTGGCAATGAGTAACTACTGTTGGAGAAGTAAATAAAGAAGGATGACAAAAGAATCAAGCTCAACACCACGGCTGTAAAGATCAGACAGGGCCAAGTTAATAATGAAATAACATCGATGGTCAAAGACTCTTACAGCTTTTCTGACTCTTTCTGTTTTTTAGAAAAAGGCTCAGTCCTGCACATGCTGCAGGCAGGAAAATGGTGATATATCAATACCAAAATCATATTTTGGTCTACCAAAGCCAACAATGCCAAAATAACACAGGTAACAATCTTTTTCACTGTGCTCATCAAGTTGACATTTTAGGTTGTTCTTTTCATTCTGCAAAAGAAAAACATGTTCTATAGACCAAAAGGTGTATGGAAGCCAGAGAGTGCCAAAAAATGTTTGTATGTTGCATGGAAATGCAGTTCTTTGTCCTGGGTGGATCATAAACATTCAGTTTAAATAGAAATGTAGTAGAGAAATGCTGTCCTCATGATTTACCTTTTTATAAAGTCCTTCTAAGGATCAACTCAAAGATATTCTCCAACATTATTTTAAGGCCCAGAAGGAGCACTATAGGGTACTACAGAACATTCCCATTGTATTCTTTTAAAGACAAAGGATAATTTTGGCCATTCAATACAAAGTCTAGTGCTGGGAGAAGGAAGAATTGCTTCATACCAGTAAAAGAGTGTCTGTTATTGGGCGCAATCCTAACTGAGAGTGTAAAAAGAGTGCTCCAGTGTTTTCCAGGACACTTCCCAAGTGTCCCAAGTGAAGTCAAATGACTAGAGTGAGGATGTCTTTTTCTTCTTTACGGGAATAAACTGCAGAAAGTAGCTTCAGCATGCACTTTCTGCTCTATGTCACAAGACAAATGGCTTTATAATTCCAGGGGAACACAACTACCTTGGAAACTGGTAGTCATACCAAGAGGGATAACACCCTCTTGTTATTGGTGGGTGTTATCTAGAGCACCTACATCTCAATTGATAGAAAGCTTTATGTGTTTAGGACAGACATCTTAAATGTCTGGGGGCTTCCTGTGGGAGAAGGCACTAATACAAAATTTTCCAAGCGATCTGTCCTGCTACCAAGTTGGCTATATCTCATATAGCATATGGGTCTTCCTGAGCTTCTATGGCTTCATGTAACCATGAATCATTATGGCTAGTTCTGACCCCAGTAGGAGATGATGCAATGTCTGGCTCTTTTGTAAATTATCACCATTATTTTTGCCTCTCCACAAGACATGTTCTCATATGATAGTTAAAGGAGTCCAGCAGGTCAAAAGTCTGTACAATGACCTTATCTAAGGACCAGCACTGGATATAGATGAGATTTTACATAAGACAAGTGCCCGTTTTGATCAGCATCATCCATTAGATGTTGTATTTCGTTAGCCATAGAGGAAGCCAGAAGGCAATCATGGTCGTATTTGAAATAAAAATAGATGTTGAGTAGAATCTTGCCAACGCTGGACCTGCTCTGTTCCTCCTGTTTGCCTATGTGGGTACAGTCACTGCTTTGGTGTGAGTCTTGGCTCCAGCTCGTCTTCTCTCGTCTCACACAGGAGGCCTGCAATGATGACCAGCCTCAGCTAAGAGTCCAAATTGCCAGGAAAGTCCATAGGGATGGGACAGCTTCAAGGTCAAGCCAGAAAATCAAGCCTGTGGGTGAGGATCAGGGCCACAATCAGAGAAGTACAAGGGTGGGCACTGGTGAACCAGCAAGGTAGCTCAGGCAGAGAGCAAGAGCCTGAGCCATTTTACAAGTACCAGGTGAAGGAGAGGCAGGCCCCCACTAGAGAGTCTCACAGGACTGGTTTAAGGCTGAACATCTCTATTATCAAAATTGGCCCTGAGCCCAGGGTGCCAAATGCCCAAGGAGGAAGGAGATGTGGTCAGGTCCATGACAGTAAAACTACTTAGAGTTTGAAAGTACCAGTTGAAAAGAAAGATGAAAAGAAGAGGATGCTAGCTTTCTTAAAAGAACCCATTTTTACTTACTTTCATATCATTTTAGACTGTCTTTCTAAATCTTGGGAATGACTTGTAGACATCTGTTGCAAGATTGGAGAGAATGGGCTGTATTCTTCCTATTCAGTCTCAGCCTAAAAAGCATTCTCATAGTAAAGGCTTGTAAGACCCATACCCTGGGGGTCTGAGCATTTCACTGCCAAATGTCTGACTGCTTTTCAACTCTACACACAAGCTGCTACAACCTGCCTTGATACTTGTCAAAGAGGCTGAGTTCTCAGATACACTGAGTAATGAAGAGATTAATAGAAGTCTCTAAAATCTAGGGATGAAGTTCACAACTGTTCTTGTCTACCAGGGTCTCCTCTGAGGCTCTACCCGTGTATGCTCTGTACCAGATTGTTGAAGATCAGCCAGTGAATTTGGGTGAAGCATCCAACAGATTCATCTTCACAAATGAGACACACAGTGCTCAAAAAGGGTGCCAAATGATCATCTACACTCTTCAACTCTTTCTAGGATGCCTTAGAGAACATTCGTTGATGCCTAAATGACATAACAAGAGGTGGCAGTAATGTTATTAGTCCTTATTCCTCTCACCAAGCAGGGAACCCTGAAAAAAAAATCAACCTTCAGGTAGATTTGCTGTCAAATTCCCTCAGCAGCCCTTTGGTTTTGAAATTTGTTTTTCCATTTATGCACCACCTTTTTCAAGACCAACAGATAATGGTCATAAAAAGTCTGGTGTTGTCCTAAGCATGTAACAACAGCTTTCAGAACTTTAGATTTATATTTTGACACATGAAGCATGCAGAATGTGTTTCAAGCCAACATTTAGTCCACAGCATCCTAGAAACCTCTTTTCTTTATCTCACCATGTACCTACCCATCAGCCTGTGCTTGCTGGGGCTTTCTGAATCCCAACACCCCAGACACCTGAGAGTACAGCCAGCACACAACATGCTTGGGAATTTGCCACCTGTCCAACTGAGAAAGGCTCATTAAGTGCTTGGAAACTAAGAAGGCAGATAAAAGGATAATGTGATGTTTTGGGATTTTTTTAAAAGTCTTTTGATTTTAAACTAATCTGAGGGAGTTTTTAAGAGATCTGGAAGAGAAAGAGATGTTAACTATGAATTTGGGGCTAAAAAGCAGGGTACAGCACTTTCTGTTCTAAACAAAATGAACACTAAGGCAAAGCAAAACCTGTTCAGCAGGCAGAAAATGCAAAATAAAGTTTGAAAATTATGCTTTAATTCCAACCCTTGTATTTATGCACTTAAGTAGAGCTATGCATTATGTGTTTTAGAACGATTTATCAAATAATAAGCCTCACAGTTTACTGCAACATGGAATTGTTTAGAGAATCTCACAAACAGCAGTTCTGCGGGCAACAGCTGTGCTCAGCTGTGAGCAAAAGCTCTTCAGTCAGAAAAAGTGACATTTTGAGAAATCTCTGCATTTTCCACCCCAAGGCCTGCAAAAGAAGGTGTTAAGTCAAGACAGTCTGATGGAAGAGAAAATTTATATGCTTTCCTTAAAAAAAGAAAAAAAAGGTTTCCCTTGAGAAATCGAGGGGTGGGGAAGGAAGAAGGTGTTAAGTGTGTGGAAATGTTTATGAAACTGCATATTTATTTCACTCTCCCTGTTGGAATTTCTTTCAGTCTTCATTGCACAGAGCAGCAGGAGAAGAGGAGCAAGTCCAAGCTCAAAAGAAGTCAATCAACTCATCATCTGTGATCCTTCTGTGGTGAACAGAGAAAGGTGAAAGGTCTTCCAGAGAAAGGCAGCAGAGGAGAAGCTCATTTTATGCCCTCTGGGAACCTTTCTTTCCTCATCGACTGTAGACACCTAGGAAGTCCCAAGACTACTAATTTTGGCATCTAAGATCCCTGAAGCAGGGAGGTGTGATTATAGCCAAGAATGATTTATCCCTTGGAGACTGGGGAACATTAATGGGACTGGGTCTGTTTGTGGTGCCTCAGGTGGCCTCTTCCTTGCTGTGTTTCTGAGAACTGCTTTTTGTCCTCTGGAAGACAGCATTAAATTTTTCCCTTTTTTGAACTGATTGGTTGACACAGTCTGAATGGGTGCCAGAGGACGAACCCTGCTGTCTGGCACCGGTAACTGGCTCCAAGAAGAAGTGTCTCCCCATTTCCCTCATACATTGGAGAACAAGAAGGAGCTTTACCCCATGAACTAAGCTCTTATCCTAACTCTTATTGACAAGACCTCAAACACCAAGAAAGCAGGAGCTTAAGGTGGTTTACAGTTTCACATTGCAGCTGGAATTTGGGAATCACTTTTCAGCTCATTCTCATTTCATTCTACCAAGGGCTTCTGACAACTTTGGACTTTTCCATTGTCCATGTAGTCTTCTTACAGCTTTGTAGGGGAGAAAAAAAAATCACTTTTCATTTTGGAGAGTCTCTTTCCAATTTATTGTGGAAAAGAAGAAATGCTAGGAAAGGCTCAGCAGAATATTTGTAGCCTTTGTTGTTTCCTTAAAAAGCCTTGCAGCAAACTTACAGGGAGACTAAGGAATCCAGTGCTTTCTCCCTGCTAATATCTCCTGAACAAGTGCCTAAGGTCACTCTGCAGGAGTTTTCCCTGCTGCAGTCCCTTTCTGGGAAAGTCTCTCAAAGCCTTAAAGGCTGTTTTAGCAGGTTGAACTCTAGCGTGCGTTCTGTGCTGTGCTGATCACCTTCCAAACGCTGAGGTACTGTAACAATGCCAGTCAGCTGTCAGGCTTTGGGGCTTACAATGATTAGGGCCAACAGTTCTCTATGGAATTCAACCACAGAAAGCTGCAAAAGAACAGGCACAGGTGCTAAAAATATCTTGTGTGTTCAGCATTTTCATGGCATTTTTGTTGTTGTTGGGGAGAGCTTGCACTGATACGCTGCAGGCTTTGCCATCCTGGCAAGCAAGACACAATGGACATGAGACTGAAGGTAAATCATTCCTGATTTTTATGTCTGCCCCCTTCTTAGTTTAAAAACTTGCTTCTTGGGAGTATTTTTCCTCCAGATAAAAGCCTCATCTGAGATTCAGACGTATTTGGGTTTGAATTCCAGACATTGACTTGGAAAATCTTGCATTGCACATGGAAAAAGTGATACCTGATTCTAATGGCTTGCTGTAGCTCTATCATGCTCTCATCTAGTGGCAATGCTTTCTTAGTGTTCTGTGCTTAACAAAGTTCTCTTTAATGAGGTCCTGCAAATGATTTGCAAGCCCTGTGAGGAGAAGTCTGAAGTTTGCTTTGTCAGAGCTGAATGCCAATGTGCTGCACTAGGAAAACCTACTTTTGTCCATACGTACAGTGGTGTGTCCGTGTGAGTATGAAGGCATCTCCTCCTCTACTCCGCGGGTATTTCCAGGTGAGGCTGCCTTTAATCCAGACTGCACTTTGTACAGGTGTAACCTTACCACCTCCGTGCCCTTCATTGCTCATCTACCCCTCTCCTGCTTCTTGCCAGTTGTCCTCCAGTCTGGTTTTGATCAAGCTGGCACCCCGTCAGCCAGCTGCAGTGTGGACAAAAGACCTTGGAAACTGATGCATCTGCAGAAAATCAGTTAGCAAACTCAGTTTCATTGCCCTGTGTGGCTTTCCTTTTTTCCTTACCCTAACCAGTTAAATGAAAAGGATTGTAAAATGTTCCTAGAAATTACTTAAATATATAAGGAACAGAGGTCATTTAAAATGGCATCTGGACAACAGGAGAAATCATTAAATGAATCCAAGCCTAAATGTTCGGTTACTGAGGCCTTTTCTTCTGCAGTGCAATTTTTGGCAAATCAAATTTCTACTGACAAATGTAAACAAGTATTGTCAGGATTTCACTCTTTGAATGCGGTTTTACAGGAGCAAAATCGGTTTTGCCAATATCTCTCTCACATTGTTATGGAGATTTGAAACAACATGTTCAGTTTGGAGTATTGTGCTTTTTGTTTCCAGTGACTATTTCAATAGATCAAAGGGAAAATCTCCCCACAGTGCTTGGTTTGGTCCTGTTTAAAAGGAAAAATCTGTAAGCTTTATTTGCAATTTGTCATCTTGATCAATCTCTTCTGACAGAAAAGAATAGCTGTTGGCTGAGGTGCCTAATGCTGAGGCCAAATAAGATTAGGGAAGGTAATATTAGCTTGCATATCCTAGAACAGTTCATGGTTTATGATAACCATTGAATAACCAGCGTCAAACCAGTGTTTTCCTGCTAGTAATTTACTAATGAGCTCCCACAAAAAACCTGTTTCATTGAGGCTGTGATAAGCCATGGGTATCAGGAGATGGCATTACTGATGAGAGGAACTAGACAAGCCCATCTGTGCCTGAGTTTATATGCCAGCTGAATGGAAATAATAATGCTTTTTTTTTTCTTTTACATATCTTTGGCAAATTTAAGTAGTAGATGTCCCTTTATGGTTAAATAGCAAGAACTGTTCAGTCTTTCTATTATTGTGGCACATCTGATCGTTTTCTTGGCTTTAATGATGATTTTTCTTCCTGTCAGCAGTCATTTTGCTATAGATATTCTGAAAAGCCATGTGTGGTAAATCCAGCTGTATGTACTTTAAGTATCTATTTGAGTTTGATGCTATTTGATTATGGAACCAAGTGCAACTTCAAATTTAACAAAAACATACATTTATTCTCACTTTGGAGAGAATGCTTGCTCCTTTACTGTCCCATCTTCAGAATGTCAGATGATAGCTGTGGCTCACCTGTTTACAATGAAGTTCCTTCAAGGCTGTATTTCTTATTTCTGGCTCTGTCTGATCTCTTCGACATGGCCTGAACATTGCTTTGAACTTCAGTTCTTCATTACATTTCATTTCTAATCTGATGGTACCGAGTCATTGATTTCTTTTCATGGATTTGAACTATGCTCCAGCTCAAGACATGATTGGAATTTCTTTCTCACACCTACTAAATTTTGCTCACTTACAGATCAACTCCTAGCCACGAGTTAAGCTGGGCGTGCAAATCCACTAAACGTGGCAATTATTCCTCTTTTCACCATCCTTATGTAGACTCTTATCTGATGTTTGCAGGCAGCCAAGAATGTCTGCAGCACATTCAGAAAACCTTACAAAAACTGCACTTTGATCCTTATTCCCATTGCTGTTCATGTGTATGCCCAATTCACTCTGTTCTTTAAATGTCTTCATAGGACCCTGCAGACAGCAATAGCCATTGTTTCTTGCCATTTTGATGTCCTTTCAGTCAGAAAATTTTGGATCCTCTATTTAAGTCAAGACCCCAAAAAATCAAGATTTAAGTCTGGAAGGGAAAATAACAGCTCAATTGTTGCTGATGCAAGACTTGAAATATTTCGTCACTGACTATTAATCTTATCATCCTTTGCTTCTGTTATTAATGTGCTAAAGCACCCAATAGGCAAGATGAGGATTACAGAGGGACCATGCACTTGTGCATTTATCAACAAGGAATAATTGAAGAATAGTTTATAGCAAATGTATCTGGTCAGCATAATACAATTTTATTTTTTGCTGCAGCACATTATATATCTGTTCAGTTCAGTATTTGTCAGCTCACCTCCTCATCACAAATGTAATTTAGTCTTTGTAAAAATAATGAAGAAATTAAAAGAACTCTGTGAGGTAGGAAGATGATCCCTTAGATCTATTTGTGGGTATCAAATACAAGCAAGATTTCAAATCATATTTTCCAAGGTAATGAGGTGCTTAAAGATTCAGAAAGACACTTTGCAGAATTGTCAGATGCACACAGGCACTTGGCTTCCCGAGATGCACAGAGATTCAAGCCCCCAGAACATGGGGGTTATGGCACGTGATACAGGAGTATCCTCAAGCAGAACCTGTAGCTCAAGGTAGGTGCTGGGACTCTTCACATACTACACAGAGTTGGGAGCTTCAGGTGAAAAAAGTAATTAAAAGGCAGTCAGGCAGCAGCAAAACTTAATTGCTTCCTTTGATGGGCTGATCTTTTCTATTTTGGACTCTGTAATGAACTGCAGTCCCTTGAAGACTGGTGTGTGAGGCCACACTTCAGAAAAACAGAGGAAAGGCACTCCATTTTTTCAGAGAGCAGTTACTAGTTCAGCAGGTGCGCACCTGTGATGCTTTATATCAGAAGCCTGAGCACAGACAGACTTTAACACATATACACCTACTGAGGATTTTTAGAATCTACATTTTAGACTTAAAATATGTCTAAGTCCTTTAATGAACTGAACCTAAGAGGTATTTTTTGAAATTTCCTAAATCTTTGAAGTTCTTAATGGGTGGTTAAGTATACTTTTGCAAGACTTTTGTGATTCTAGGTATGGTTGGGATGTACAAACAAATGTGGGGTTGCAGTAGGGATGTGAACCAAAGGCCCTTCTGATCTGAGTAGTTACATATGAAGTCTACTTTTCATGAATACTAAAAAATATGTTAGTATGTATGACCTCAAAAATTTGTTCCCACAAACGTAAGTGCTGCTAGAACTCCATCACTTTTATGTTTCCAAAGAAACAAATGTAAAAGGAGTGTGAGATTGACCCGTGCACCATTTAAAACTTTATATGGTTATTTACATTAAAAATGTGCAGTATTTGTGGAACTGTAGCTATAAATGTAGCTTTTAAAGTATCAGAGACCCTGGTCTAGTTATTTATTGTTCTAGGAAATGACTTTTATGAGAGCTGCACAGAAACTAGAGACTTTTGATTCTAAGTCTAGACTAAAGCTCAGCAAATAGTCCAGAG
Source organism: Pachycephala philippinensis (assembly GCA_013397055.1). Taxonomy (NCBI): domain Eukaryota; kingdom Metazoa; phylum Chordata; class Aves; order Passeriformes; genus Pachycephala; species Pachycephala philippinensis. The sequence continues at coordinate 698,182 of VWZT01012161.1, forward strand.
ACAGTGACTTTCTGCCTTACTGCCAGTGTGGAGGAACACCTTCAGTGACAAAAGGGGCTACCTTAGATGAGAAAGTTGGTTGTCATCACTATGAGATTTTTTTTCTCAGAGGCCATGCGTGTACTGTAATGTCAAGTAAATTTCTCTGAGGGACTGCAGCCAGTTTTTCCCAATTTGGTTACCACTGCATGCAGAATCATTTGAAAACCCTTTACCAGAAATGTTGCTTCTATTCCACTTTTCAAGCTTTCAGTACTCTGAAATTAACAGAGTCAAAAAGGTGCTATGGATCCACAAACAGACAGCACTGATTGTTTCTCCAGTCTTTGAAATAAATGGAGCAGGACACAATGTCACTAAAAAGCAAACCAGAGCCCAGCATGAAGACAGAGCCTGCAACTGGTGATACAACCTCCTTGTGCAGTAAGACTCTACCGTGGTGGTACCCATCTGTGAAGGCAGCTAATGGAAGAACAGCTCTATTAGGGCAGATCAGAAATCCTTCTTTTCTGGTACCCCATCCCTGGCACTGGCATCCAGGGGATGCCTAGAAAAGAAGCACAAGGATGAGACAACCATGCAATGCTCTTTGCCAGCACGCCTTCCCTGCCTCCACTGGTTTCCAGCTGGCTGCCTCTTCTTTTCTACTCTATACCTTTCAAGGGATCTTCTGACACATATTTCTTCACTCATGTTTTTGAACTCATAGAGCCTTTGGCAACCAGGATTTGGATTTTGAAGTCAGGGCTCTCCCAGGTTCTGTGCCTGCTGTGGAGCAGGAACTTGCTATCTGGTTAGAGCAGTACCTTTCAGTCCTGTTTGATTTCCAGGTCCTTACACATTCGTTGTATAGCAAAAACAATCCTACTGCTGACTGACTTATTGTTCTTAGTTACAGCTTGTGGCTTCATTACCAATAGTCTGTGGACTCCCAGTAGCCTGCTAACCCCTGGTTTTACTCTCTAATGTCCCTATGACCTCTCTTAGAAAAAAGCTGTTAGTCTACCATACAATTTTCCCAAAGAGACCTGTTATTACACCACCAGACCTTTACATTGGAACTATTCATGTTTCCAAAAGACATTCCAGTTATGTAATAATGTATTAATTACCATTAGCAGTATGTAAAAATATTAGTTAGGCTTCTTCTGTCTTAAATTGAGTTCGATTTTTCAAAGCAAAGTTAATTAAGAATACACATGAATTATGCAAACTTCAAGCATGACAAATTAAAAAGGTAATTATATTAGTTTAAGAAACCTGTATTTTATTTGTGATCTGTAACACCAAAAAATTGAGTTGTTCCTTTCAGTCTTAGTTTCTATATCCATAAATTTTATGTGGAAAATATTTTGATATATGAATAAAAAGCCTTACATAAAGACTGAATACTGTTCTGCTACTTAGTTGGCAAAGGCACATTATATAAGTGTATCAAAATATAGAAATATAAAAATTTCTATGGCAGGCTGAATCATACCATGAAACTAATTTCTTGAGAAGGCCCCTACCAAATGCTTTAGACAGAAATAAATTTCAAATGCAGCAGGCAGAAAAGCCTGCTTAATGCTCCACTGAAGTACAGAGTTCTAAAGAGTATTTTCATTCTGTCTGGTTATAATACCAAAACCATACTATTTCTTGAAGACTCGGTGGTATCTTATGGCAGTAACTCTGAGAGGTTAATCAGGCTTTGTGAAGAAGATGTGGATTTTGTCAGGGTTGTTTTCCCATTCGGTGCCTTCCTTTACCTTCTCAGGATGACAAAGCAGAAAGCTGAGGGCCTCCAATGCACAGAGAGTGTTCATTATTTTCTAAAAGAAAATACCTGTAAGATTGTAAGAATTGTAAGAATTACCTACTGGAGCTCTTTTATCTGTGTACTTGTTTTGCAGAGAGAAGCCAAAACAAATATCCTGAATAGCAGTAATAAGTTTGGTTGTTTTCTGTGGATGAAACCTTGTGTGATTAAGATCTTAAACTGCCCAGGCAGTCAGTGACTGGGGCAAAGAGACCTAAACTTCACATTACTTACAGAACGGTGCTAAGAGCTGCACCAGAAAGGGTTACTTTTTGATACTAAATAATCTATATACTTTGGTATCAGTGACTGTTTAATAATTGGTTATCCAAGACTTGGAAAGGGGATCATTGAGTTGGGCAGTGATGAGGGCAACTGTGCCCTGGTAAGTGAAAGACAGACAGTAAAATGGAATAAAAGAAAAAATGTACCAAACAAGTGACTCAAAATCACATCACTCGTTGGAAAGCCCTCTTAATTTCAAGAGGCACATACACAGGCCAGCTAAAATCTTCAGTGGAGGTCAATCAGCACATCCTTCCATTAGCATGAATGACCTAATGATGATTTAATCTACCCAAGGATCTGGCCCTGAGCATTTAACCGCAGGTTAGATCTGGTTTTGTCGGTTTTTCAGCCTAATTTTCCTGCCTGGACACTTGGAATGACTCTCCTCTAAGCACACAGTGTTTTCTGTGTCATAATTTCAAACCAGCCAGCAAGTTCTGTATGGCACCAAAACTAGTGCTGCAATGAGGTGCAAGCCAGAGATCCCAGCTAAGACAAGCAAATGCTTCTGAACTCACGAGCTCATTGTCCAGAGTTTGTGCTAAAGAACAAGTCCAGAACACCTGCCAAAAATCATAAGACACTTGCACAGCTAGAAAGAAAAAAAAAATAAGGGAAGAATAAAAAGATTCCTGGACCAAAGAGTCTTAAAACTATTCTGAAAACATTAAATAAAATCACACCATCTCCAGGCTGGATTTTTCTTTTTTTCCTCTACAGCAGCTATTTAAAACACACCAACCCTTCACAAATACCCTCTTCCATTATGATGTCTCCCATTTTTGGGGCCAAGGAGCTTGAAGAAGAGCATGAAATCAGGCAAGGATGGGTGACTCAGGACAGAGTGGTTTTCTTCCAAAGTGAAAGCTCAAGGGTATTTCATGACTGTAAATTCTTTTCCTCTTACACACAGGCCTGGTGAGAACTTGCATGAGAACAAAACTTTTCTAATCTTGGACTACCTTTTCTCATCTCAAATACTATCATTTCAAGCCTATTCAGCTCAAAGTAGCTAGAGGACTGCTGTAGCAGTGCTTTCTTGGACAAGCAGCAGGTACCGCAGCATCAGGTTGAGGGTGCTGGTAGGGAAAGGCTGGGAGCAGCCTGGGTTGTGCCCTCCCTCCCTCTGTGTGCCAAGTGAGTGAGTTGCACAAGGACAACCTGGATAAAATGGGCTCACATATTGTATTTTTTTGTCTTTACAGGTCTGGGGACTGTGTTACCCTCACAGCTTTGTAGTCCTACAAGAGGAGGGGTTTGGGTGGGATGTGAGAGGCAACAGGCACTTTGATCGTTCACCAGCAGCTTCAGACCCTTGTTGGGTAGTTATGATACATCAGCCTTCAATAAGGAGGAACTTTATTAAGTAACAAAGCAAGCCTTTCTCTACAGAGGATCCCAGGCACTGTGTCACTACAAAATGCAATGTCCCATCTGGAGTTCTCATAGATTTAAATGTGTTATTCCCTTTTGACTAATCTCTTCAGTCCAGTCCCTCCAAGCAGTGCCATTGCTGCATGGCAGGGAGAGGGGAGAAGCTCTGATTATTACCTGTAGGTGTGGGCACTCTTTTAGGTAGGACAACTGAGCATGCCAACATACTCTTTGGAAGAGCTATGTGATGTTTTGTATGATACTGTGTTTGTACCTTTTAAAGCTCTCCCACAAATGAATAACTATTTAACAAACTTTTTTTTCAAGTTCAATACATCCACGAGCCTGCTGCCTATTTGTCCTGATTGAGCACGCCGACCACTTGTGTAATTACCATTTAGTGAATCCAGGCTCACAGACAGACCATCCTGAACTGAGTGGAAAGGACTTGAGCTGTGTAATGAGAGCTACAGAGCATCAGGCATATTGAAAATTTATGAGAAAATAAAAGTAGCATTTACTCCCATTTATTTTCAGGTGTAGAAAAGTTCAGAGAATCTTCTCCGGACCCAGAGAAGACTAAGTATAGAAGATAGTTGTTTTGGACCAAGAATAGAGCTTCGTGTGGAATAGGGCTCTTACAGCCCGTAGTTACTTTGTAGGAAGAAAAAGTTTTATTCTCTTGGTAACCTCCTTTTTCAGTTACTCAACAATTGGATACCCTCATAACAAACATCCGTGTTTGTATATGAGCCACTGCCGCTCTGCCTTTGAAAAAGGTCCCAGGTAGATTAACTCCTTTGCTGCATTGTCTGAAAGATGACTCTCAGAGGGACCAGCTGGTGTGTTAGATCAGAGAGTATTGTGTGCTTTTTTTTTTATTCTTGCTCCATCTCCTAGCCTTGGCTTCTGATTAAGAGTTATCCTCTCTCCTGCTTTCTCTGGAGATAACTGTTCATTCTCTAAGCTCTTGAGCCTGGCAAGCTTTATCTGCCACAATATCTTGCATTCTTACCACACAGATTTTCCCAGGCTCTCTAGTCAAAATATTTGCAGGAAAGCTGACTAGACGTCACTTCTGTCTCCCTTTTACCTTACATGACCTAAATTAGTACTTAGTTATACTCTTCTTAGTGGTATAACATGGTGAAGGCAATTTATTTGCCATTTCCTAGCATGTTTGCTTTTCATTAGTGAAACTAAGAGATACTAAAAGACCTCCAATTGGAGACATATAACATATAATTTTACCAGGGAAAAGACCAAGAATCCTTTAAATCACATACGGATGTGTAAGCTGTTGCATATGGATGTATTTAAGCTTTCAGAGGGCTAGACATTTTTTTACAGTTGATGTGTTACTATAGCAACAGCAGTACTTTTTCTGGTTCCTTTTGACATTCAGACTTTAATAGCTGACAGCATTTTGGATGGGTTATTTGGGGTTTTTTTCCTTCCATTTTGCCTTGTTAATAGCAATGAAAATTAAATATTGGGACAGATTCTGTTCATGTTTAAAGAGGTGCAAGCTTGTTCTCAGCTGAAGAATTGCATAATATGATCAGTAGCAAAACTTGGCCTGTCTAAAATATATTGGGAAAATCTCTGGAGAAGATGAGCCCTTACCTTGCAAACTTCCTGAAATGAGCAGCATCAGAGAGCTAACAAGAAGAAGTTCTCTTGCTTTTCCAGAAAATAGGTTTATCTCAGTAAAAGTAAAGCTTGTCTCTCTCTTCTTTGCAGAATAGAAAGTAGTTTATGAATATTTGAATGAAAATACTCTTTGGTATCATGATTAGATGTTATCATATTCACTGCTTTGTGGATTAGAAGTCATGGATGTTCAGAAGTCTAACTAAGCAAATTGGGAAACACCAGATAATACTTGGCAGCACTTGGTGATCAACCCAGGGAGGAACCATTTGCCCCAGAAATGATGTTGATGAAAACAATTTGGCCCTGGTGACTGTAACAAGCTGCCCTTCCATACTGTGAAGGCTTGGCATTCACCTAGAACAAAGAACAGGCTACAGAGAAATGCTGGAACTTTTCCCCATGTATATTTTCACTGTTTGTAACACACAGATATATGCAGCTATACTACCTTTCTGCTTTACCAAACAAAAAATCTCTAACAATAGCCTAGAAAAAGGCATCTGTAAACATATCAAAACAATATCTGTGTATAAAATGCAATATAATTTCAAGGCCTTTTGTTGATAGTACAATAACTCTGTTCATGTTTCTGGCAGAGCTTTTAGACTACATAACACAGTATAGGAAACAGGTGGGACAGTAATTTAATATTCCTAGTGGCATACTTTAATATTAGAAGAGGCCACTGAAAGTCTTCAAAGAAGTCTCAGAACAAGAAACATTTACTGAGATGATGTGTAGTGTCTACCAGATTTTGCATCAAAGCATGTTTTTAAAGACCACTATAAAAGAGGAGAAAACACCACTTTTATTGCGAAATCTATCTCTACAAAGGAAAAAGTCCATCATCATTGCATTATCTAGGCAGCAGCGAGGAAGCGTTCCAAGATCTCGGATAAGTTTACAGAATGGTAGGTAAAACATTTAGGCACGTAATTCGCGTTAATGCTGATCTCTCTCAAGTGCTGCAGTCACCAACCAACTTAATAGAAAGTGATCTCCTCAATTCTAAATTATATTGAAAATCTTAAAACAAAAAATGGTAAATTATTAAACTGATGGGTGAGGAGCTAGGTGCTAATTTCCTGTTTAAAAACAGCAGGAGTTTTATGTTTGATACCCAGCTGTAGTAGCAGTGCCATTGTAATAATGATGACTTAGGAGTGTAAGTGATTTGTAGGGCAACATAATGTGTTTCTAGGCTATAAAGCATTGCTTATAGCTTAAAAAACTCAAGGACTTTCAGCTTTTCATGTGTGGCTGAGTGGGACAAAAGTTACTGCTTAAGTCAAGGGCATGTGATCTTTTTGGCAAACTGGCAACCTTGCTTGCCTTCAAAAGACAGTGCTGCTTCTGTCTTTCAAGGCAGTGTGCCTCCTTTTCACCAGATGGTTTGCTTTAGCCACTGTTTATACCCCTGTATCTATTCCTGCACTGAAGGAGGCCAGGGTGAGGCCTTATTAAGGATTGGTGGTTTTATGAAAGAAATACACTGGATTTTTCACTTGGAAGAGAATCTCCTTCATGTACGGTTGTACTGGGAGCAGCTACCCAAATGAAAGGTGTGGTGGATTTCTTTTTTATTGCCCTTCATTTCCTTCTGATTCAAATATTTTCCATTTGCTTACTCAAAGCTCTAACCAGCCCTCTAACCATCAACCATGAAATATAGCTTCCCAGTCAACGCCCCCCATTTAAAGAGGAAATGGGTCTGTCACAAACCCAGTAATAGGAGAACTATTTCTGAGGTCAGTGCCAGTTACCATCCTTTTCCCCTGACAAACAGGCATTTCGCTTGTTTTGTCACTCAGCCTTGCCTCAAGCTGAGAGCTAGAACAGCCTCACGGTGGCCATCAAGATGGTACAGACACAGAGCTGCACGAGCCCAGTGTTGAAGATGACATTCAAGCATCTCTATTCATCATCAGCAATAAAAATTCTGTGCGCTGTAACTAACCATCAATTGTTGGTATTTCTGCTGCTGACAGGCAAAATTGGGTATATTCTGGCTCAGCCTGTGTTGCTTTCTCCAAATTAAGAGGCCTTTAGGGGAACTGGATAAATATTAAGATGTCTGTCAAACACCATTGCTGAGTATGATGTTGAGCCATCCCAGTAACTATCCTCAGTTTGTTGAATTCAATTATTTGATTTATATAAGTGACAGCCAAGATAATCTTCCCAAGTGCAGTAATTATAATGGCAGATAACCACCAAAACCTATAAATATCTTTGGAAAAGCTGCAATGTGCGCTTCAACCTCCCATGCCTCTACCCCCTCCTGTTCCTTTTTTGAAACCTGCTTTGTAAAAAAGATTATAATATGGCATTAAAATAGTAATTTTCTTTTAAAAAAATTCAATTTGAGATTCCACGTTTGGATAACAAGTCATGGTGTATTTTCCATGTTCAGAGTGTGGTTGCCAGCAAGTTAATGCCAAAACATGGGAGCTCATTTGCAAATGGAGCATAGTGCTGTGTTCATGAATACCTCCTCTGGATGTTTCCACAAGACTTATCTTCTGCCAAAATACTGGCATAACACACTCACCCAGCAAACTGTTCATTGCAGGTAAAAATGGTTAATAAACTTATGGTTTAGATAATGTAAAACATCTATCCTAAATTACATTGAATAATCAGGAAAAAGAAAACTTGACAAAACAATTAAAACTTTACAGCATAAAATTTTATTGCTTTTTCCAGTGTGAGGCAAATCAGCTAAGAAGTCAACAGAGTAGTAGTTTCTTGCTGTCAGAAAGGCATTCAAAGCATCTATATAAAGTGGTCTGCTCTGAGGAGGAGTAGCAGGGCTGTGGGATGCTGAAGACCAGCCCTGCTCCAGCATCACTGGGGCAAGAGCTGGGGCCACGGGGGCTGACCTGGCCCTGGGCAGGACAGGGGGAGCCCTCGGGAAAAGGGGCAGTAGAGCCTGCAATGCCCTCTGGGCACAGACTGTCTGGTCTGTAAGAAGCTGCAGAGATTGAGGGATCCAGCCTGATACACAGTTCAGCAGCATATTTGGGAAATTTCAGATTTAGACTGAAAATAAAGAGAAAATAAAAAAAAAATCTGAGGCCAAGGTTCCTTCTCAACATGATAGCCTCTCTTGCCAGACAGGATATTCTAATGATGTTCTTCTGCTGAACAATATGAAACATCAAACAAGTCGCTTTACAATAACATGGGTGGATCTAACTGTCTCCATATGTACATTTTTACAGCATCATTGTTCAATTAATACTTTATATGGTTAAAAAAAAGAGTAGCAAAAATATTTCATCTGGAAGTATGATCAAAGATTTGTTTCTCTCTGCTGAATATTGTGAGAGTATATAATACAGGACATAAGTCAACTTCTTTTTCCAAAAATGTCTTTTGGTGTAATATTTTGAAAGTCTTATGGCTTTTATTGCAAAGACTATGTAAAATGCCTGGGGAGGAGAAATATATATATATATGTATGTCTCAAATCATCCTGAAATGCCTCAAAAGGGGGTTGGGGGGGAAAAGAAAGTCATATTGCAGTATAGTTCTCAGCTTTAGCAATGAAATAAGCATGATGTAATATTGAATAGTTATAGGGTTACTGTAATAAAAAAAAAAAAATATTTGAAGGGACAAACTCCTGGAATTCATGACTTTCAGCTGTTAAAGTCATACCTTCTAGTAAAGAGTGGGAACATCTTATCATCATAGCAATAATAAGCCTGTATATTAGAAACATGAAATATTTATTTCTATTTCAATGAAGCAATATAGATCAGAATTATGGCAGCAAAAAACAACTCTCCATGTGACATTTCTTGTTCTATGCCACATTTCACATATACTCTAGGTGAATGATAAAGGTTATGGCTACCTGTAATTCCCAGTGATAATGCAGCAGAGACAGTATCAGCTCTGTGGTCTCCTTCCAAGCACAACAAAGAAATGAAGATTAAAGGCAGTCCTGGGATTCCTGATTTCTGCATTCAGAGCTTGGCTCTATCACCAATGTGATGTGTTACAGGGAGCAAATACACTCCATACTTTCTAACTGTGAGCTGAAAAAATAGGATAAATATTCCTCTGTACCATTATGGTGGGAGATAAAAGAAAAAAAATATCACCCGTTGAGCAAATGAAAAGCAGAGAAACAGACTGAAAAAGTGTAACTGAACTTCAACTGAACCCAAAGGTTATTCTCTTTAGATGGCTGCAAACACAGATAACCTGCAGCCTTCCTGTCAGCTGCAGTGCTGAAGCAGGTCCCTTGGCATAGGGGAGATCTGAGGATCCTCTCCTCTGCTGATGCAGGACAAAAGCTGTAAAGCCTGGAAGGTCAGAGCAGCGCATTAGACCTGGCCTACCACCAACCTGCAAATTTATCTCCTTCAGATGAGAAAGAAGAATTGCTAAAGATATGTCTACTCAGTGGATTCAGGGAATGCAGGCATCTCCTATATTTTGAATCTGTTTCCTCCAGGGAGGAACAAAACCATGTTTGAAATAAAGGAAAGACAACAGCTTTCCAGTTCCAATTTTTTCCCCTGGAAGTCTGCAGAGAGAGAAATATGGTAGGCTCAAAAATGCTGAAAACAGCAATGCAAAATAAAGCTGATTGATCCAGAAGTTTTACTATGGTGAAAAATGAGTGAGGCAGATTAATGCTAAAAGTAAAAATCCTCAACAACCTAACAACTATAAATCTCACTTGCTTCCTTGTGTTACGGTAAAAGCATCTTTTAATATACATATGCACACTCTAGATGAGTAATTCCTATCCCCCTGGGTGTCTGTCCCTAGGGAATATTTATGTTTCACAGAATTTTTGTTTTGTTCTCTGTGGTTTCATAATTTTCAGTTTTGCACTTTTGGGGGTTTCATTTGTTTTGTATAAGTCACAACTCTGAATTCCTTGTAACAAGAAGTGTTTTCTTGATATGTTATCAAAGTTGTAACAGGAAAAGTTTTATGTTTTAACTACAGGCAAGATGCCAGAATTTTGTCTGTTCTGGACAAAAAGTATGGGTCTAAACAGACCCGATGAAACATTTATTTTCTCCTCCTAGCAAGCGTATGAATTCAGCTGCATATCATTAAAGGCAATAAAGTTGAGGTACCCCAGAAAACACCCATTTCATGACAGATGCCATGTTCAGTACAGGGACTACACTGTGTGATTACAAAGTCTGTTTTACCGCGCTCTTTTGAATCCCAGTTTTAGGCTTTGCTAACACTCAAACAAGGTCAGGGTGCTTACAGAAGGTCACCTGAAAAAAAAGGTCACTTGAAAAAAAACTCCCACATCATAAGGAAAACAAAGCTCTTTCATTTCCCTCAGCCTACAGCCAGCTTGAAGCTATAGCAGGGGAAAAAAATGTATTTTTTAAAAAACAGAATAATACATTTAGTATGTTAAACATTTTCTAATTCAGCACTTCTCTTGAATACTTCAGTCGAAAATTTATCCTCCCCACCCAAATGTCCTTGGGATGGGTGACTTACAATATGTGAGATATGCACCCCTCAACGCATTTCAAAATGAAGCCTATCTATCTCTTTCCTTGGCCCAAGCTTTCTGGCATCCAAATCTGTATTGTACCTGAGTAGACATTTTCCTCCTGCAGACATCTGTCTGCTTCTCTGTTGCAGAAAAGCTGGTCGTGTAAATCATCTAAAGGAATATCCTGCGTTTGATCTGCTCTTCAGATGTGCCTTCTCCCCCACATAAAGCACCGAGAGGCCACGGGGTGGAGACTGCCAGGAAAGGTGATACAACTACAATATTCTGTTGGCATCAGGTTAAAGCACCCCCTTTGAATCCTACCCAGGGAAGGGAGGCAGGGAGGTGACAATGAAAGCCCTACCACCGGCATTGTGCAAGCCTTTCTTCTCCTTCAGTAGAGTCAGGGCTTACAAACCGAACTTCAAAAGTTGGAAGACTTTTTAAACGATTAAAATGTCCCTAACTCAGCTAAGTATGGAGACTTGTTCTTTATGTCATGCTAGTCTTTTCATTTCCAGGAAGGAAGAGATAATGCAAGGGTAATTTAAGCTTTGCTATTTAAAAGACTTTTTTTTAAAATCATGATTGAAAAAGAATATCAAGTTTGTGATAGAAACCAATGAATGTGACACCTGGTAAATGATGACTTTGGACATCTCTCTCTAATGGCACAGGCATAAGTATATAAAAAGAAATAGGGAAAATTTTGACTGTCATTTGGCATTAATAGCCTTCTGTGGAAGTGATCTCCATTCTTCCTCATGAGTTCATACTTTAGGCTGAAGGAGCTTACAAAGAAGTCAATCGAAATGGTCTGTGATTTTTATGTGTGCATTTTTTAGTCTTTCTGTTAATTGATTGTTTCTTCTGATGTCTAATTGCCTTAATTTCTTAAGGTAGCATTCAAAAGAAAAAGTTTTAAAACAACTGAATCTGAAGTTCTTTTGGCCTGGTCATCACATTGCTACACAGGGGCAGATTCAACACAAGAGTCTGGCAGAGAGTCAATGAAGTATTTACAGCACTTCCCCACCTCTGGAGGTCTGACACTCATACAGGGCCATATGCACTTTTTTAGTTTTCTACTTTATAAGACAAACTCTGCTCATTTTTTTAACATATCCTAACAAAAAGTACATTAGACCTACAGATCATCTGTATATTAGGATATGAACCTGTTTAAAGAGATGTTTACATTCAGAGCCAATACATGCCAGATTGTATGTGAAACAGACTTCAAGTGAGTCTTCACCTCATCAAGTGCAGCATATGGCTGATTTACAGCACAAACCAGCAAGTCTCATTTAGTGAAGCACAGCTTTCCAGAGCTTCCACCAACCCGGTTTCGTGTATGTTTTTCCTTGATGGCGTGGCCCAAGACAAAATAATTGGGGTTTCTTAGTGTAAGGAGAGTAGTCTTCAAATACTTAGGGGCATGCATGGTCTGCATCTCTACAGTAAATAAAAATATAACAGTGTCTGGTGGTCATTGCACAACTCCACATGCGAGGCTGACAAAGCTTCATAAAGACTTGTTTGGGAGGCTGCAACATCTCTGGGAGACATGGCAACAGGCTAGATACAGTTCTGCCATGGCTGGGGAAAGATTGGTGCTGCTGTGGGGTAGAGAGCTAGACAGGATGGCTCTGGAGGTTTTTTCCTATTTTGTAAGACTTTGTCTCATGTTTCCACAAAGTTAATCAATTTTCTGTACGGCAACATAAAAATATCTGAGTTACTTCTGCTGTGACCTGATTTACTTCCTGCCACCAGCCTGGAACAGGGTACACATACAGAAAATATTGAGATGAAACTTGACAAATTTGTTTTGCTAATCGACTGTTCATCTGGTGTCTTATTTCTACAAAACAGTGCTTCAGGTGCAATTTAAACTACACCTCCATCTTTTTTCTCCTCATTTCAACTACCAGTTCCATGCAACCACTGCTGCTCTCAAATCTGTGATGAAAGCATCAACGAGGTGAGAGTTTGCCAAGTGCTCATGTCTCCTATACCAAAGTTTTCTAGAAAGGAGAACTCTCATCTGTCTTCAAAGTCAGGATAAAGCACACATGAGGTTTAAATGGGGGAGAGCTTTTTTGAGAGTATTCTCAGATTTCCCTTCATTTTAAAGAAATGGTGCAAATGACAGAACAAGTGTGCCAAGGTGTTCTTGAGCATCCCTCACCCAATGTTTTTTCCTCAGAGCTCTGAAGACATGATATGCAAATGCTCTGCAATGTTCCAGAAACTGCTGGCAGCATGCTGCAGTATATTTATTTCCTTTGCATGGGCTTATTACCAATTTTGCACATAACTTGTGACCTGCTGTTTCCCTTCATGGCAAGCAACCAAAGGGAATGCAGGCCCTTAATAAGAAACAATCCATTTTGCAAATGGACCTCAGAGTAGCTTTAAGAAGCAGCAGGATTTCAAGCGCTAATGCTGTGAGGATGCCCAAGAAGCATGCCCACTACATAGTTTTGGGTGTTAAGTACTTGAAAAAAAAACAACAAAAAGAAGAGACATGTTGGCTGTTGTTAGGTATAAGCCATAGTAAGGTTGTTTCTGCTGTTTGTTGCTAGACAGAACCTAAAGCTATTCAGTGAGATTATCTGAATAAGTTTGTCTTTAGAAAGCAGCTGTTCACCAGATGTTCCACAACCCATACAGTAAAATTACAGGTAGTTTCATTCCTTTCTTTTTAAGCCACAAAAAAAGTACTGATAGGTTTGAAATCTGGCTTTAACTATCCTCTCAATATTGCCTTTTATAGAGAAATAGAAAAAATAACATTTACAGCATAGTATCCATTAGCAGTCACATAAAACCATGTATGCATGTGTACGCATACCAATTACTTTAAATATGTTATGAAGATGCCTTTCATAATGTGCTGGCTACTGTGAATAGGGAACTGATTAATTAGGCAGATAGTGACAGGATAAGGGAGGATGGTTTTAAACTGAAGAAATTCTTCACTGGGAGGGGAGGAAGACACTGGACAAGTTTGCCCAGAGAAGCTGAGGATGCCCTGTTCCTTGAGTGTTCAAGGCCAGGCTGGATAGAGCTTTGAACAACCTGGGTTAGTGGGAGGTGTTGCTGCCCATGGCAGAGGGTTGGAACTAGATGATTTATAAGGTCCCTTCCTACCCAAGTCTTTCTATGTTTCTATAATTTTATGATTCTCTTAATTCTGTAAAAAAACAACTTTGATATATACATTTTTTACCACACAGTAGAATATATATTTGATCAAAATACTGAAGACATGCAAGTTACCTGGACACTGTTATATGGGCTTGTTTTATCAGTTATTACAAAAAAAATTAGGGCAATGGTGCATCATATAAAATAGAGAAGGGTTTTGTAGAAGATGAAAGTCTGACAGAAGTGGTCAAAGAGGAAGATAATTTTTCAGAAATAAAAACTGTTCACCAGACTAAGCTAAGAATACCTAAGCTTGACAATTTATGCATATCACAGTGTGTTAGGAAAACCTATTGAACTTGCAGGTGAAGCTAAGGGGAAAAATACATTGCCCTAGGAAATCTTAGTGTAGGAATTCAAGAGCTCAGGAAAGCTTTGGTCTATGCAGACTTTTAAAAGCTTTTGCTTCAAGGAATTCTTGGCTACCTACCTGGCACACCCGGGCATAGGTTGAAAGGGGTGACTACAGAGCCTGTTTCTCCATTCTGCAGGTGTGTAGATGGCAATCCTTGAGCACCATAGTCAAACTCTGTGTGTGCGATCACTTTTTCCTAGATCTCTGCAAGACCCAGGCAGGCGTTAAGTAAAATTGAAAATGTCATATTCTGGAAAGGTATTTGGCGAATGTGTTTGATGATATGAGACACTCATTTCTACCTTATCATGAGGGAAAACTATAACAAGGCCCCTTTGCATGCAAGAAGGCTTTAGAATAAAACAAAAATATGGAAAGGAAAAAATTTGGATTCAAGTGGGGGCCTTGTAGAAGAATTAGAGGACAGCACCTGGTATCAGCTATGCAGAAACATGAGTTTATGGTTTTCCTTGGGACATCCTAAAAATGCTGCAGACTAACCTTCATCTTAATAACAGGCACAGTGTAATGTCTGTCTTACAGAATGTCTTTAAGGTTGGATTTAGTCATGGTAGAAATGGGAAAGAATTCTGGCAGTAAAAATCCTATATTTATCTCTCTGGAACGATACTGCAGGATGGTAACAATGATTGTGTTTGTGTGTACACTTGCGTCTACACATGTACTTGAGCACCTGCTCTAAACCAAAGTCTGTTCTCTACTCAGAATTCTGGAGCTGTCTGATTAACAGACCACCTGGCTACACCCTCCTTCCAGGCAGCTGTAGAGAGTGATAAGGTTTCCCTGAGCATCCTCTTCTCCAGGCTGAACAACCCCAGCTCGCTCAGTGGCTCCTCATAGGGTTTGCGTTCTAGAGCCCTCACCAGCCTTGTTGCCCTTCTCTGGACATATTCCAGCATCTCAACATCCTTCCTAAACTGGGGGCCAAGAACTGGACACAGCACTCGAGGTGCAGCCTCACCAGTGCTGAAGGGGAAGAATGACTTCCCTAATCCTGCTGGCCACACTGTTCCTGACACAGGCCAGGATGCTGTTGGCCTTTTTGGCCACATGAGCACACACTGGTTCATGTTCAGTCTGCCATCAATCAGTACCCCCAGGTCCCTTTCTGCTGGGCAGCTTTCCAGCCACTCTGTCCCCAGCCTGGAGAGCTGCAGGGGGTTGTTGTGACCAAAGTGTAGAACCCGGCACTTGGTCTTGTTGAACCTCCTATCATTGGATTTGGCACATCAGTCGAGCCTACCCAGGTCCCTCTGCAGAGCTCTCCTACCCTCCCGCAGATCGACACTCCCCCCTGCTTTGTGTCATCTGCAAATTTCCAAATATTAGATTTAATCTCCTCATCCAGATCATCAATAAAATTAAACAGCACTGGGCCCAACACATATCCCTGGAGGACACCAATAGGAACCAGCCACCCAATGGATGCAGCACCATTCCTGACCACTCCCTGGGCCCAGCCATCCAGCCAGTTCCCAACCCAGCAAAGGTCCCACCTGTTCCAGCCAGTTCCTAACCCAGCAAAGGTCCCACCTGTTCCAGCCAGTTCCTAACCCAGCAAAGGTCCCACCTGTTCCAGCCAGTTCCTAACCCAGCAAAGGTCCCACCTGTTCCAGCCAGTTCCTAACCCAGCAAAGGTCCCACCTGTTCCAGCCAGTTCCTAACCCAGCAAAGGTCCCACCTGTCCAAGCCGTGGGCTGCCAGCTTTTCCAGGAGAGCGCTGTGGGAGGTGGGGTCAAAGGCTTTGCTGAAGTCCAGGTAGGCACATTCACAGCCTGTCCCTCATCCACCAGGTGGGTCACCCGGTCATAAAAGGGATCAGGTTGGTCAGGCAGGAGCTGCCTTTCCTGAACCTGTGCTGGCTGGGTCTACAGGAATGAGTACACTGTATTGCAGGGAAGATTGCAGATGTGAAAATTGAGGTAAGTCTAGAACATGAGCATGGTGTAGATCAGGGACCAGCAGCTGGGCTTTCTCCTGGCAGCTGGGTAAAAGAAGCATTCAGATTTTGACCCCGATCAAAGAAGCAGATGCAGCCTGTAGTTTTACCCTCAGGACCCCTCAGACATCCTCAGGAGCATGATAATGCCTCCCCCACAGCTTTAAATGAGGTAAACACCAACCATGTGCACATGTGTAGGGGAGATTGTCAGGGTCAAGCATTAATGCAAGAAGCAGTAATGCAACATAAGCCCAAAATGTCATTATACCATATATAACTGACAGCAAAAGTGTATTTAAATACTTGTGTTGGTTGGGTAACTTTTGGTGGCAACTAGAGCAACCTGACAGAGGAATTATGTTACAAAAAGAGGAACTAGTTAAAATATTGAACTTCCAAATGTTTGTCTTATATGTAAAAATAGATTGTCTTTTATGTGGAGTTTAGCAGGAGGTTGAGGTGACAGCTTCCAGGCTGCACAGCTAAAAATGAATTGCAACAACAGAGCTTTTTCCAAACTCAAATTTGTTATGCCACTGAATGTTGATGCAAACATACACAAGAGACAAAGGCAGCTTAGAAACACATGGTCCTTGGGGGTTAAGTTCCCTAATACTTGCTTGATAAACTGCAGTTTGCAAGTGGTGTATGTGAACAATTTTAAGTTTGTATATCTATGCAATCATGAAAGAGGTGAAAAATTTCCCAGGAAACACCTTCTTCAGTGACAGGAGAGGGAGGAGATCCACAGATCACCATATGGGAGTCACATCATAGATCTGCTGTTCCAGAAACTCCTTCTATTTGCTGGTGCACTGCAGCTAATACCCCCAGCAAATGCATTACATGAAAGATTTGTTGAAGGTGGGGATAAAAAATTTATATAAACCCAAAGAACTTGCTTATAGGTCACAGCAAATTAGAGACCTGCATAATGCTCCCTTAGCTATGACAGAATAAAAAGAAATCCCACAAATTGTTTTAAAACCAGCAACAAGTGCATATGCATTTATTTTAAACATTTCATGACCTCTTTATGTTGACCTTGCCATCTGCTTTGTTCTACATATGGGGTCTTGTGGATCTTGACACCAGCATGATTTCCCTTTCCAACAGCCAGCACCTCTCTGGAAAGAGGGACTCCTTTTGTTTTTGTCAGTTCTTGGGCTGCTGCCCTTCTAGACAAAACCAGTCCAATAGTCTCAGCAGGAAATCACAGCCAGTGCTGTCGGAGCCAGTTGTTCTCCTATTATCCTATTGCTGTGGAATGGCTTATCTTGAGTCATTGTTTCCTTACAGCCTCTCTTCAGACTTAATCAATGTACTCATACAGTGACTACCCTGTAATAAGGTCATCAGTGTTTTTATACGTTTTTATGGCCCACTCAACATCCTTCACAATAGTTAACTTGAGAGATTTCTGTCACTGTAGAGATGGGCCTTAGGCCCATAGATTCTTGGCTGAACCAAAAAATATCTTTTAGAAAGACACCCAAAGCCTAAATAATTTCTGGAAAATATGATCAAATACTTCATAAAAACAAATGTGTAATGAGACAAAGAAATATAACCAGAAGATGAAAGACTGGGCAACCTTTCTTCTTCAAGAGATGGGAATGTGATATTTGAGACAATAAATAATATTAGAAAACAATTTCAACAACAAAGTAATAAAAAGCATCGGGAAGAATACCCTGGAGATCATCTTCACTGAATCTGGTTTCAACATCAATTCTTGAGTGCACTAATATTACTCACTCCTGTCCTAAAACTGCCCTTTCCAAATAAGATGCATTTCTGTGCAGCCCCATTAATCCCCCACATCCCCTCTCTGCTGATTAAGTGGCTTAAAGAAGTTTATTTAGTCTCTCTACTTTTCAAGATGAAAGGCTATTTCCTCAAATACTCAAGGCTTGGAGATACAGAAGGTTCAAGCTTTATTCCATATACTAGACTGGAATATCCTTTACCAAGGACCCCCTTGGAATACAATTCCAAGCACAGTGCACTGGGAAGTTCTAAAATGAGAAGAGGCAGGATGACACTGCTTATAGTGACACTCTTTGGTTCAGGTCACAGTGTGTTGTTCCTGCAATACAGGTCTCCAAAAGAACAAAAATAAAAAGAGAAGGAGGAAGGCAAAGCACAGCAACCTTCTGCTTCACTTGCCACCTTCATCCAGAGTAAAGGAATGAAGGAGAATCCACCCTCTGTCATGGCTAAATGCACCAAGTGGCAGAGCTGGTTGATATTTCAGTAAAATTAAGGTAATATTCACGCAACAGCCAAAGAAGATCTCAAAGGTCTGTTACAGATTGAAAATACTCTTTATTCAGCCTTCTGGAGCATCTATCTCCTGAGATGCCGAACCTATCTAAAATTGCCAAATTTCCACATCATGAGAAGAAAACTTCCAAAAGGCTTTTTCATCCATTTTTGCAATTTACAATTAAAGGGATTATCAATAGGAATACTAATGAGAAGTTGTATTGGACTTACTATTAAGAACAAGTGATAAAAATAAAAGCATTTTGGCTTAAGTGTGGAAAATGCAAAGTTAAACTCCTGGATTTGCATCAGGTAGGTGTAGAGCTCCAACATGAGGCCTTTATCTTGTCTGGAGGTCCCTGGGAAGAGGAATGAGAGTCTCCTTCCCTAGTACATGTCAATTTCTGCGTGGGCAAACCTGGGCCACACCCAGCAGGTTGGGTCCAACAAGGAGCTCTCCAGTGCACAGAAGCACAAGTTTTACCTTGGTGATGAGCTCTGCAGTGGCATTTTCAAGTGAAGGCAAGAGCATCAAGCTTTCACTGGCTGCATCAGCACGTGCAGCTCTGGTGCACACAGAAATAGAAACTTGCTTTTAGCAAGATTTTAACCATGCCTTCTTCTGTCAGCAAGTAAGGACCAATAAAGGCAATTCCAATGTTCTGTGAGGACACACTGATACTCTACACATCTTTTAAGCTTTTATTTCTGTAATTCACCTTCTCCCCAAGTCAACAGGGTAACAAAATACATGAATATAACTTGCAGGCTTGCAAATTGACTGGATTTTTTTACCCTTAAAAAAGGGTATTTACAGTGTTTATGATACACGGTGTGTATGTGGAGCCATATTCAGAAAAAGTGCACTGTGGTTGCTGACATTTTTACAATTTAAATTTTGCCCAATAA
The DNA here is from genome assembly GCA_013397055.1 of Pachycephala philippinensis. Taxonomy (NCBI): domain Eukaryota; kingdom Metazoa; phylum Chordata; class Aves; order Passeriformes; genus Pachycephala; species Pachycephala philippinensis. The sequence continues at coordinate 717,497 of VWZT01012161.1, forward strand.
ATCTCATAGAGGACAAGTACGGGAATTTATTCAAGAACGCTGCCATGTTCATTATTTACAATTGCTATTTGTTTGAATGTTCACTGTAACTGAATCCCTGTTTGTCTCTGTAACTCTCTAACACTTTCTAATTTTTGTTTCTAACTTCTGAAGGTTGTAAAGGCAGATAAAAATATATTAAGTCACTGTGATCATTACAAGCTTATATATACAGGGAGAGCGCTCCATGTATGAGTATTTTTGGTATTTGAGTCTAAAAAATGTGGAAGAGAAATAAAGGAAAATGGAAAATTTAGATAAAAAACTGTGAATGAAAATTTGAAGAGTTCTGTGAGAGCTGCTGATTAGATAATTGAGTTTCCTGATTATCCAATGAGGAAACAAGATAACTAAGATAAAACCTCATAATATTTTTCGTGGTAAAGTGAAATCCGTAAAGTGACAAACATCAAATGAAAAATAAGGTGATGGTAGAAACAGAAATGATGACTGGCAAAGAAATGACTGTTAAGAAGAAATTTGAATATACTAGTCATTAATTCTTGTAATAGGGAGGCTGTTAATGTAGGAATGTTGATAGAGAAAAGACAGAAGTATAACATTAGTATTTCTGTTCTGCATTTGAAAAGAATCAGAACAAGATAGTCATAAGAGAAAACTAAGCTTGAAATCACTTTGTTAAGCAGTATTCAGTAAGAGAGAAACTAGGAAAAAATCATTACTCCTGAATATCTTGAATGCTAAAGTTCTCAACTTTTTTTGCTGGGGGATCTTTAGTGGGTTTGGTTCCTTGTTTTGTTTTTTGTTTCCTTTTTCCATTTCTGCTGCATTGTATGAACATCTGGGCAAAAAGTCATTGTCACACTGTACTGAGATGCAACTGGACTATAAATAAATACTAAACCCCTTGTTTACACACACAATGAAATTGCAGGAGTTTGCAACTACTCCACCTGACAGGTCAGCATGAATCAGTCCATTACTGTGTAAAAGACACACTTTTTAGATGGCAGTGATATTTCGTAGCCTCATACACCAGCTCTAAAACTTCAGAGGTGACACAGAGAGAATGCTATCATCATTAAAAAAAAAAAAAATATCTCAAAGAGCTCGTGGTCTATGTCAACGCCAATTACCCTCTGGGCATAACTATATGCACAGGGTTTATCACAGCCAGAAGTTTCAGCCAGAAGTTCTTTCCAAAACTGTGGATAATGCAATTTCTGCCAAGTATAAGTAAAGACTTTGAAAATACAAACTGCTACGAGGCAGTTATCCTGCAACCACAGTCCTCTCAGTTAAGAGGCCTGAATTGGTTGGTTGCAACATTTAAAATGTTGACAGGGCTGCTCTTAAGGCTCATGTATTTTTCAAGAAGTCATTTGCTACCATGTGCTACAAAGTCAAAGCATCTCAGAAAAAGTATCTGCAGTTGAAAATCCACTTAAGAATAACACAGGCTTTACTGACAGCCAGAAATGTTCTGACATTGGTGCACTCAAGATTGCATTCACATTTTATAACGGGAACAAGGAAAGATTGCCTCTTTTCCTCGTGGCTGTGGCAAAGTGCCATTTTATCCTGCAGCCATACTGAATGCAAGCCTCCTTTGGTCTGATTCAACATCAAACTCTTGGTAAGCGGCCCTAAGTATTATAGAATCAATTCTGTATCTAATGGTACTACAGTCTACTCTGAAATGCATTTAGAGTTCCAAGTTGCAAAGATGTCTGATGTTCAAAGTAGAAGGAAGAAAGTGTCTTCTTCAGTTTGTGCAGGGAGGTCAAATTTCAACTTACACCTGTAGCTCATAGAAGTAAGACAATATTACTATATCAGAATAAAGAAGTACCAATTGAAATTCAAATTCTGTTTTCTGCTTATCTGCCAAGTCCCCAGAGATAATTGCCAACAAAATTTAACCCATCATCTATTCAAAAATTATACATCCATTTTCATAGTCCAAAAGCATCATGTCTGAGCAATCTGTTTTAAACTCCCTTTTACTGAGAGTTTTTGAACTCTTACCATGAGTATTGATATTAGCAGTAGCACCTTATCGTCTTTTTGAAGTACAAGTGTATCCTATAATTTTCCATATTGTCTTGATTTTATCTACTGGATTTCAACAGCCTCACTCTAGTAGACAGACTTACAAATTTGGCCCTTATTATTCCAGCTTCAGTTTTCTAGGTCTCAAATTCCAAGTGAAGATATTACAATTAGCAAACTGTAGATAATACGTAATTATTCTTTTACATGAGCAGATTCTATTCCTTATGTCAAGATTGGATTAACTTTCCAATTTATCTCCTCTATAACTTGAAAAAAGTTAATTTTCTTTCTTTTTTGCTTTTTCCAGGAGGCTCACCAAGGCTAATCACCTTAATAGACAGTGCTGGTTTTATTTTTCTCATCAAGAAATTCCAACTCCATTCTAGTTACTTTGATTTTCCAGACTGGATTCTATAATGTGTCATCGTGTGTGTGATGTCGTGTCCTGTCCACCACTCCAAACTTTCTTCTTCCCTTTAACATTCTGAGTTTTCTTATAACTTTCACATTCAACTTCTCCTTTTCAAAGTGTCTACATTTGTCTGTGTCAGTAACCATAGGATAAAGTCAGATAGTTTTTGGCATGAACTAGAGGAGAGCATGAGCTTATTTGTCTCTCTCACTTGCTAGCAGTAGCTTCTCTATTAGATATGAAAATGACATTAGAAAATGAGTATTTCACCCTATGATTATTTGTTTCTGGACCCAGGAAGGAAACACAGAAAAGGAGCACAGCAATATTAGCTGGCAAATGGGGTATTGTCAGGGTTGTGCTCTGAGGAGCCTCTTCTTACTCATGGGTCAGTACTCTGGTGTCAGGGACCACACAAAGAAATTTATAGATCATATGCAATGAATTCCTGGAACCTAGTGCCAAAAAAATATAAAAAATTGACAGAAACAGTAGCATACAACAATGAGTAACTGGAACCTTTAAGCTGATGAAAGAGAAAGCCAACCATTTCCCGCCTGGAGTTAGAAACACTTCTCAAGGACTTTTATTCTCTTTGTACTCTGACTTTGCAAGAAAACTACTCCTAAGTACTGCAGAGATGGCAATGTTGTCAGAAACAGTATACCTTCAGTAAAGATTTTTTTAGAGCTTCCTGCAAATTGTGGTCCTTATATGCAGGAAACATATATTTTCTACAAGCAAGCCAGCTTTCTCTCCATAATTACTTTTCACTGCCAAGGACAAAATAAGGCTGCTAACAGTCTGACTGGGGAGACCACAGAGCTTTTTGACTCTCATCTTCCTATTTCCTCTGATCAGATTTGGCAGCTGGAGATGAATTGCATTAAACTTTGCCTGTATCTGCTGACCCAGATGGTTTTCTAAGAGAGAATAACTTCATCAGGGTGTATAAAGAGTGACTGGCATAGCCAGTATAAAGAGTGATTGGCATAGACAACAACCCCAGGTCTGACCGAAGGTTCTGTCAGTGATATTTGTGGTATTCCTGGCTACAAGGGGAGTGATCAACAGCTCATTTCATTGAGCATTCAGAACCACCAACACAACCCTACTCTAACTTCTGCTTGCTTAGGGGAGATAAATTTGCTACATTTGCTAAATCCTCCTAGATGTTGACTGAAATACTTCTTACCAAGGTCTGGTCCAATGAAAAGCACACTGTAGCCATCTCCACAATATTCAGCCCCCACCTGAGATGAGAGGGCTCTCTGTGTCCTCTTGCTGAGGCCAGAAGGCTCTTTGGCATCTTGTCTGCAGCCTCCAATTTGTTCTCACCAATTCCAGCAGCACTGTATCCTTTTCTAGCCATCCTAAGGGTACTAAACGTTACTTGAAGGAGCCCTAAGGCTGCTCGATGTAAGGAAAAGAGAAGAGCATCTGTCACCAAGGAGAATTGCTGGCTATTTCTATGTCCACTGCTGCTTCAATATAGATAATGACAACAGGAGTCACAGGCCACAAAGCTGGTGATGCTCACCCCAGCAAGAGCCCAGCCTCTCAGAGCCTGAGGAATGCAAACTCCTTCTGACACAGACAGAGGTGTAACACCAGCAGAACCATGGATTATCCCATATACTCCAGTCAGGATTTCATTATAGCCCAACACGAAGTGATGCCCTCACTGCCACACACAGAATTTGTGATTGTCTGAAGGCAGCAAGGCCCAGAATAGCTCCTTCTCATGAGCCATGCCTCATTTATGTTGCACTTAGATTTTTGCTCACTTCAAAAAAGAAGTCTTGGAAACTATCAGACTCCTAAAACAGACTAGGTAGTCTGCTTAAGGCAAATCCACTGAGCAGTCAGTGTTCTTTCTTATCTTCTCTCTTTGTACATACACACTGTCCTTCCCTTCTTACAGTGACACAGGCCATAATCAATCCCCTTCTTCTTTTCATGTAGTTTAATACACAACTTCTCTAAAAGTAAGACTTTCTACCTCGCACATTCAGCTAAATGTCCCCTTCCCAAACTCACTGATGAATTTGGGCTTCATTTAGTCCAATGCTTGAAGTGTTGCTGTTAAAATGATCTCTGCACTTTTCTTTGCTGGGTTTGCCTGTCTATCAAAATAAGGATCTTGTCTTTGTCATTAAGGCTTTCCTTTGTTTATTTTTACCCTATATTTCTGATTTGGGTATTACTTTCCTTTCTGTTACCCAAATTATTTTCTCTCCCAGTGTCCTTTCTGCAGTGGGGAGTGCTCTCTGATGGAGTCTGAATTTTCTCATGTGCCTTTAGTGTTCCCCTTTACTGGGACCTTGTGAGCTTATGGTGTCTAAACATATAAGAAGTTCTGACTGTAGAACATTAAGAATGTGTAAGAAATAAGTAAAGTGCTGATCATTCTTCAGGAAATCCATATCCCAGTGTAGTAGATCTTCAGCCTCATCGTTGTTTGGAGAGTCTTGCTCTGAAAGATACAAAAAGCAGAAAACCCTGCTACTTTGTAACCCCCTTTACCAATAAATACTTTCCCAAGTTAAACCACTCATATAACCATCTCATTTCCTTCCCACCTTGAAAAAATATGTCCTGAAGTCAAAACAAGAAGTTACCAGATTAGAGAATCCTCTTGCATATTCAAAAATCCACTTGTGGTGTGACATAAGCATAAATTATATAATGCTGTTGAGAGTATTTGAAAATATGGATATTTATCCTTTGCATACCATAATGTAAGGTCCACTCTCAGATTAATGAATATCAAGTAATCACAACTTCATGAATACCCTGATTACATCTAGAAAGATTTATAGGATATTATCAAATAATAAGCCATTAACACATCATTATGTGTGCCAACTAAGTCATTCCCATCACAGCAAAGTAAAAAAACCTAAAGATGGTGCAAGTTAGCTTTGCATGGAGGATATGGATTTGGAGAAGTAACTATTTACATTAAGCAAAACTGGTTGGCAAGAAACTTCTTAGGGTTCTTAAGACCGGCCTTAAAACTTAAACTTACCAGTTTCTATTAGCCTGTCTACTAGTGTCTTTCTGTAAAGAAACAGTAAAAATTTTGTAACAATAATAGAGTTTCTACTGGAATTTTATTTTCTTAAGAGGAAATTAAATGGTTGTCACATCCCATAGTTAAAAAAAAATAAAAATTGCAATTGACTGCTTCAGGTTGTTTTGTTTTCAGACTTTGCAGTGTTTTGGCTTCTAAAAAGATGTAGAATTTCCAGACTATATAATTTTGGATGCTGACCGTGTTTTGTCCCACATGCTTGTAATCTGAACACATTTGAGATAATTTCTCTGGAAACAAGGATTCACTCTTGGTTTTCAGGCTATGGTGTGTTGTCCATTCTTGAAAGAGAATTCCCCAGTGTGACTGGTGAGGTTAAAATGATTTAGGACCTTTTTTGCCAGAGAAGAAATTCTATTTTCCATCTAGTTTAACATTATAATAGTTATCTTCGGGGGCTTGATTCAAGCTTGCTGAAGTCCATCAGGCTCTTTCCACTGCTCACAGAGCCAATAGCATCAAATTTTCATTTGGCTTTGGTCACTACTGCCTGAATTTCAATATACTTTCTTTATCATTATACTCACAGCCAGTTTTATTTAGATCAGAACTGTTGATACTAGGATTATTTATTTATTTTTTTTCACCTGCACAGCCATTGCTCCCCATAATTAATGCAGTACATCTGGGAGGTGTTCCAGACAGACCTATGTGAAGGCAGTCTAGTCCACGTTCAAATAGGTATCCTGCCATTTTACAAGAAGAGGTTTCTTTCTTTCTTGACTTTGCTATGAGGTCAATAATTTTCCGTAAGTTTATGTGAGGAAAAAGTTTGTTGAAATGATATCCAGGGCCTCTTTTTAACAATAATTTTCCTTTGCTATATCTTGCCAAGATTATTTAAGCCTCCCAGTGCATATTTATAGGAAGCCTGGACAATGATGGAAGAATTAATTTTTCTGAGATCTCATTCAAGAGTCTCAGTATTTCGCTGCTTTATGAAAAAGAAGAATTTTTACCCTGCTGTAGCTTTCGGATTCCTGTGAGAAATGTGTTTTGACAGGTTAATCCAAGGTCCATAGTACACATATTTACATCCAACAGGCAGTCATGGCACACTCTTTGCAGTGGTGGATATACTCCAGACCCTTTGCCACCTGTTGGCCCCTCACCTGAGCCCTGCCAGGCTCTGGAAGAGCTTTGTGCTCCCTGTACCAGGGATAAGATTTCAAACCACTGCTGTTAAGCAAATGCAGAGCTCTTCCAATACAGGCTTGGCTAATGCTGCCTTCAGATGGAACGAGTAGAATGTTTACTGGAGGCTATGACATGGCTTTGACTCACCTTTGCCTTCAAGTTTGTCCAGTTTTAAGTGCCGTGGATTTCACTGACAGTTAATTTTCTTGCTGGTTAACTGCTGTTCTTCTTGTATTAGGTATGGAACAAAGAAAGGAAAAGACACATGAAAGTCAAGACTACTCATTTTGTCTGTTGTCTAGGCAGAAAGATCTGAACACTCATTGAGAGAGGGCTACAAACTTATTTGCAAAATTTTGGCATATGCTTAAAGCATTTCTGCTCACTATAACACCAGCAACAGAGCAGGATATGCCCAGGGATGTGCCCTGGGACACTGAAAGAGTCTCACCCTCCCCATTGCTGGTACACATCTTCTGTACAGTGCCATGCTCCACGGTGTTTTCCAGCTACATAACAAATTACAGGTTCTGGAATTGGCTCAAGCAAGAGAGCAAGCTTGGTGGAGCAGTGGGAGAGAGGTTGGTGTTGGAGAGGACTGGACTCTGAATCCTAGAAACTGAGAATCAGTATTTTTGAGCAGAATACCTCCTCAGATGGGTGAGTCCTGCTCCTACTCAAAATTCACTCAGGAAAAGCTGTGGAGTGGCCCTCACTGGCATGACACTTCACATAGGCTGTGTTCCTTTTGGGATTTCCCAGCAGAGGTCCGTCTCACCAGACAGATGCCAGTACAGGCATCACTCTTCATTTCCTGCAAAGAAACTCACAAGAGGTGAAGCGTTGAGAACAACCCTCTCCCTTTTCCAAACTGCATTACCATCAGAAAACTTGGAGAGGTTATAATAGGAAAATTTTTTTCTTTATTTGTGTGTTCTTGAAGTGTTCTGAAGGGTTTATAAACCAGGGCATGCAGCTGTGCAATGGATAATCTGCATACTTACTCGTTCCCTGACTACAGGCCAGAGGCTTCTCTGTGACAACACATGAGTTCTGACTGGGCACCAGGTCTGAAAAATATATGTATGCATTGTCATTGCACATCTGGAATTTAGAACTGCTAATGGATATGCTGTGATAGAAAAGAAAAGTGTCTGGCCAATAAACTTGGTTTATATATTTATTTTAAAAAGCATTACCACATTTCTGGCTAGTAGCCTTTCATCCTCTAGACTTTACACCAGTGCATCTGGAATGCTAAGCAGCTCTTTCAGGGATGCAGCCATATCCCAAAAGGCACCTTTTTTATTTGAAATAACTTTAAAAACTAATTAAAAGGGGGGAAGGCTTGCATACCTAGCCTTGTATATCAGCTCCTACAATCTCAGAAACCACAGGTGAAAATTCTCTCTTAGATTCTCTGTCAACCTACTTTATTTTTCAGGGTGCTGCTATGAACATGTGCAGCTGTCTTTGAATAATGTATTTTGACCTCATTACATGTGCAACTCAAAAGAGCAATTATGAGTAGCTTTTTTTCAGGACTAGCAGCTGAAATCTGAGCATTTTGAGTTCCTACATGTCACTTGGACCCCCCTTGTCACCGTAGTCATTGAACCCCTGGGCAGAGCAGGTGCCAGAGTCCCTGTGGCACAGCTCACCTTCTGTAGGGACAGGGATGCCCCGTTTGCCAACTCAGCCTCTCTCAAGTGCTGGGAACTAGCAGCAAAAGAAGGAATCAGAGACCAGCAAAGAGAGAAAACCGCAAGACCACTGCCTCTCCAGGCATGCTCACAGGCAGCCACCAGAAAATTACATTCCACGGTGATGCACAAAATGTATTTCAGCCAAGTTAGAGGCAAGCCTTGTTTACAGGCCACCTTTACAGCTCTGAAGCTCTGGCAGGGACACTGTTTCATGTTTTGATGCAGAGACAATGGGAAATCTTCCCCACATACAGGTAGTCTTTCATTTTATTGATGTTTGCTTCTATAAATCTCATACCTTTACTCTATGTGCTCTGTGCGCAGAGTATTTTTCAGGCAGGAACCAACTCCAAGCTGACGGCAGCACTAAGTGCCACTTTTGTTTAGTGAGGATTTGTAGGGCTGGATTACTGAAAGCCTGGAGAACCAGAGACACATTTTCACTTTCTTCACTCAAGATTAGGAATTAGGCTCAAACTGTGGAACTAAGTGTAAAAGATCAGCTTTTTATGATCAGGCCACCCAGATGGCTTAATGGCAGCTGTTTTATTGTCCACATGATGGCATTGCAGGTACATGGAGGATATGAGAAAAACAATTCATGATCCCCTTTCCCACCCATTTTCCACCCAAGCTCCCATGATTGGCTTCATCAACAAAACCAGAACCAGCCCAGTCAGTGCTTTATAAAGCTTTATTGCAAGATGTGTTTACATAACGCTGTAGAGGTGAGCTTTTTAACTACTTAAATCAAGAAATTTTGGACACTGGTCTGCGGTCAGTTTTCCATATTGACCCTGCATGGCACAGAAAACAAAAACAGGGTGTGATTGGATCTTTCCAGACAGTAAAGTGGGAAGAGTGGGGGGAGAAGAGGCAGACAAAAACAAAATCCTCCCCTAGTTCATACTAAATGTGACACAGCTTCTGAAGGATCAATACAAACGGCAGGTGAGCTTTGTGTGTAATAAAATCTTAAAAGAGTAATTCAAGTTCTTTATGAAATAAAACAGAAACAAAAATGCATTTTCATGGACAATTAAATTTAACATAGAATGAATTCACCTAAAATGAGAAAACAACAAACAAAACCAAAAACTCAACCAAAGGACCTGTAGATAATATCTCTGACCATGCATGGCTTGTTTTTTAAATTACAATTCACAGAATAACACTGCTGGAGAGCCTATTTTACACTATGCTACACAGAACATGGAAAAACATGAGTAGTGACATTTACACAATTTTACAGTATTTCTCCTTTGTCTAAGAAACACGTCCTTTTCTACTTTACATTTTTTTACAATTCCCAGCTCACAAAAAAAGGACACTATATGCGCAAAGACAGCCTTTAAAAAGGAGAAATGCATCCAATGCTACAAATAAACCTTTTCTTTCACAGAAGCCTCTGTATTAGATAGTGATTAAACAAAATATATCTCTATCTGCCACTCAATGTGAAATGGACTAATTAGAAATATTTTTCTTTCTTTTTTTTTTTTTTGGCATAAACATCAAACTATACATCTCTGAAACTCCTTGCATTACTTGCTATGTAACTATTAAATTGCTTGCCAAAAACTTCTTGGGGTCACATCTGAAATGCCAATTGAGCCAGTTGCTGCCCCAGTTGAAGCAAAAGGAAGGTAGGCCTTACATGCTGTTCAAGTGTTTGCAAATGATTTTCAATGATTGACTACAACCAAACATTTTCTCTGTCAACAACACCTCAGTTTATTTTCTTTCAGAGCCTCCAAGTACCTGGCAGTTTTTCCTCCAGAGGAACATCAACAGTGTTCCTTCCAGCTTAGACAAGTGTTTATTGCGTCCTGCTGCTGGAAGCACAGAGCCACCATCCGACTGTGTCCTAGGGCCAGGCTCCCCACCAGTGCACACACAGCCTGCCTTGAAGGTAATGGGAGGATTGGGACATGTGCAGTGAGCTACAGAGTGAAAAGGAGAGAGCAATATGTTCCTGTTTCTGCCTAACACCATGTCCCTGTGCATCCTTTGGATAGAGGCAGGCAGTGAGTGTGCCTGTCCCTGAGCTGCAGTGGAAGGATGAAGGATGTGAAACTGGTGGGCTGCCACCTTGTTCCCATTTCACCTCTGTGAAATCAAAGCATGGCAATAACCACAGCTGCACAGTGAAGGTGAACTCAGACCACTGCCATCAGCCACATGGTTTCTGAAGCATTTTGGACAGCCACTAGCTGTTGTTACATCCCCAGAGAGGCTGCTGCAGGGCAGGTGCCTGACAAAAGGAACCATTTACTGCACCTACAATTGCATCCTGCCCCTCGGGGTTGCAGTGGTTGTTGAAGTCCTCAAATGTAACTTCTCAATAGTTTTTAGTGTTGGCCAGGGTACATTTAGAGCATAGCACACCAGGGATTTAAGGTGCTGTCCTGCAGAACCTTACAGGAGGTCCTTGTTGTTCACATCAAGACTGACTCCAAATTTCTGTTAAATTAGGACATTAGCTCTTTTCTTGATATTCACATGTGCTTATCTATTATGCTAAAGCCAAAGTCTTGTCTATCTACAAAACTGATGCCTTACTTTGCTGACAGAATCAACCACTGCAGAGATTTACTAAAAAAGGGTGTCAAAAGAGAAAAAAGAAATGTATTTTTAAAACCATGTTTAACGCTTCTTCCAGTATTTGAGAAAGAAAGACCCTCATTAAACCACCATTTTTTGGTTGATTTTGGACTATGGACAAGGAGATATCTATCAAACAGAAGGGTCACACACAGCAGCCAAGGGTCTATAAAACATCTGGAATCCACGAGCCTGGTGCCTGGCCTGACTGAAAAGTGAAGAGTGATGAAGTTAACTTTTGTGAGGTATCTTTTACTCTCAAATGCGGCACACAAGCATTCCCTGGGGGTTTCTTCACTGCAGCCACACAACTGCTACTGAGCGTTATCTCCACTTGGGAGTGGGATTATGGAAAGTATTTGCATGCAGTCTGCTTTTAAACATCAAGTGAGATGAAAGAAACTTTGGATAGCTTCCCTTTGGAGGCTATTTCATGTGCTAAAGTTTACCTCAGTATCCAGATCAGGAAGGCATTATTGTGGCAATCAAACAGATACAGTGCTCTGGGCACTGCATTTGCAGCTGACTGGTTCTAGGGGAAAGGGAAGAGAGGTAGTTGTTATGGCTGCAAGTGTTTAAAAGCAGCCTTCACGGATCTCTAAGTGAGAAATGGGAACATGTGTTACTACATTGTGTATCCAAGACTTTTATATTTGTCAGAAACCAACCCATATCTCACACAACACTTGTCTTAAAACAAGTGTTACATCTTAATGGTGGGCTCTTCCAATGATGGAAGGGCAGGCAGCAACTCAAAACCTGAAGGTTATAACCTCACTAGACAGAGAGAGGCATACAGATATAATGAATTCCTCCATTTCATCTGGAATCCACTTGTTAGATGAACGGGAACAAAAGTTATTCCCACAGTCAGGAGATGCTGGCAGGCTCTGGAGGAAATACTGCCACCTTACAGATTAGTTGGTCATTTTTATCAGGAACCAAAATGGAAATCTCTCCTGTAGTTACTGCACTACACTGTGTCTGATGATCTTGTTGCAATGAACACTGAATTTATCCGACTGTATACTACTGGATAAACAAGACCAAGTTACTCTTCAGAAAAGTTGGTATCAGTTTTACAGATAGAGAGCACAAACAGAAAATGCCACGGAAAAACAGAAAAGGAAGAATATGCTTCACATGTAAGACACTTGCATCCAGAGAATCTGAAAGAAACCACCTTTTTCTTCCACTGAACTGACTCTAACCTATATTATTCCCCACAGTTAATGTTCTCCTTGATAAGGAACATACAAAGTTTTGCACAATTTGGAAAAGACATATGCCCAATTATTAGTAATTCATCAGCTATGTTATGTTTCAGAGACAGATGCTGTACTATGTTTAAATGAAACACAAATTTGTTCCCTGTTAGCAAGTGGCCACCAACAGCCAAGTGGTCACCAATTTTGCACATTCAGCATATTTTAATCAAAATACTAATTGTTAAAGACTTGTTTGATTTTTCTCCCTCCAATTAAATATAGGATCTCTGTCAGCATAAATGTGCTTTGTTGCATTTTTGCTTTTTTATCACTTAGCAAGTAGCACAGTTCAACATGACCATTACATTCAGGGTGTCTTCCTCTTGTTTCAGACTTCAAACACCTCCACGAACCCCCATTACCTTCGGTTCTTTGTTCTAAGCATCCTTAAGTGAGATTTTAAAAGTCCATAACGGTGAGCAGCACACAAAGATCCACTTTAAAATCCAGATGCTTGTAGGTCTTGCATATTTTACAGTGAAATTAGTTATATGTCACTTCTGTTTCCTAACCAGCTTCTTCCTTTCCACAGCCTTCAAATACACAACGTATTGTATTGATTACCCAACTCCTGCCTTCTGTCTACTTGTAAAATTGGCTTTTTAACAAATCAAGGGGAAAACCGCATCAAACTCAATGCTATTCTTAAGAACCATTGCTCATTAGTGACTTTTTATTCCATGGGAGATCCAAGGCATCGGCAGATAAAGAATGGAGAGGGTGGACAGCATAGATAGGATGTTCAGCCACAGGTCTCACTGCAGTGTTGTCAGCTACCTGGCTCTCTCATCACTTGGATGCTGTGCTCAATGTGATGTGATGGATGACCAAGGTTTCAAAGGTTTATTGTGTTTGGTTCAACTCTCCTGAACGATCTTCAGCAATTATCCTGTCCTTAAAGAGAGCGGAGTAGAATAACTTGAAATACCTGACCTAGCCTGGGTGCCAGAAGCAACATAGCTTTGGCATTAGGACCCCAGCATAGACTATTATTTAAGTCTGTTTTCCAAGTGTGTTTTGCAGCCAAAATCGAACCCTGTTTCCATGACTAAACTGCTGCAGCTCCTCAGTTAACCAGCTTGAAGAAAGTGTCAGCTGTTACTGCTGTGCAGACATACCCTTAATCTTAGAGGCTAAGGCAATGGAAAGAGACAATCTTGTGCATCCTTGAGGATCAATTGGCCATATACAGACTTTGGCTTAAAAAGTTCCCTTTTATGTTATTGTTGTTTGCAGTTCTCTTGAAATACTTCAGCACTGGCTGGGGTGACTGTGTTCAATTCATCTTCACTGCTGTACATGTCCTCCACTTAAAGGCAGATGAGTTGACTAAAGGTTCTTCAAACATGCTGAGGGCAGTTATAAAAGTCAGTTATAAAACAGTGAGATAAGGGCAAATATACTGGAGTTGTTTACTGTGGTGCCCACTCCACTTGTATCAAGGATAATCACAAAAAAACAGTAAGAACAGCAAAAACACAGCAGGCTTTTTAGCAGGGCTATTTCATATTCGGATTCATAAAATTGAAACAAAATCACCACCACATTATCTTGCAGCAGAGAAAAGCAGCATGAAGGGCACAGGCAAGTGAACAAAACTTCTTGATCTTAGCATCCAAATGCATTTATCGAGTATGTAAAATTGTTGACGTAGCTCTCTCTGAAACGGTACAAATGCAGAGTACAACCATAGCTCAACAAGAGGGAGGAGTTGTGTTCTCTCCTCTGTGTGCATGCTGCTATGTACAGTATGAGTGTGCATTAATGCACATGAATTCAGGATCCTAAACTCTCCACTTGTACTGCAGGCCATGGCCTGCCCCACAGGGTCAATCACACTGAACAACACTGAGTTCCTGCAAGAAAGACATTCTTTTCCTCCTGTCCAGGTGGAACAGTAAGGCCCCACAGTGAAAATCATGGTCCAGCTGGCTTCAGCAAAAGCATGATTTCACACCATGACTGTATATGTACAGATACATGCACACATGTCCACACATTCATTCTGTACATATACAAAGGTACACATACATTTTTACATTCTTTGGTGGCAAAATAATAAAAAAACCCAACAAATCACAGGGTTGCACAGACTGTGCGTCTTTGCTTAATGAATCTGCTTGAGGAAAATTTGGGTTGCTGTAACAGGACTTATTTTGCCTCTTTAAGGACTGTTCCTTGCAATGACAAAACATTTACAATGACTAAAACAGGGCACAAGGAAAGCCAACGTAAACACAGCTCACATAATGACAGATAGCTCAGAGAGCCCCCTCCTACCCACATCAACACACCATGAGAAGAAGAAGCCATGTGCTTTCACCTAGGAACACTCAGATGCTTCCTCAGTTACCATCTGGATGTCATGCTGAGCTGTGGCACACCCTTCTTCTGCCCTGGATGTGGGGTTTTGCTTTTTGTTGCTTATTAGAACTGAACTAACAGAGGACAGGATGTTGGGAGCAGCAGAGGAGGCTGGCAGTTCAATGCCACGCTGAAGGGGTGTCAGCCTGTGTGCTTCAGATGAACGGCTCTTCTGATCGCCGCCTCTGGGATGTCAAACCTGCATCTCAGAAGTGCTGATGAGGCCCAGTGCTTTGGCTTCTTCTGGTGTTAGCCCACTCTTTAGTGTCCTTCTCACTGCACAGTCATGAATTCCAAAAGCAGGCAAAACCAAAAAACCAAAAAAATGAAACAAAACAAAACAAAAAACAACAAAGAAAATGCAAACAATTAGAATCAATAATTACACAAGACTTTCAGCTGCAAAATCCCTGTTAACATGCAAGCTCAATCAAATCAAAAGTTGCTATCTACTCAGGGCCTCAAGCTCAGAAACACTGAGTAATGCCCTATGGCAAATTCATGGGAGCACCAAGTACTCAGCAACTCCAAACAGTCACGGCGAAAGACATTTGTCTTTTGACATTTAGTCAACAAAAAGTCTTAAGGAAAAATATCCCAACTTTTTAAAACTTCTTTTTTCTCTGAAATTGTATCAGTTGTTTATCAGTCCATCGAAAATATCACCTGCCCTATTATTTTATAATTTCATAAGAATTTTTTAAAAGAGCTTTGGGATCTTTATAGGGATCTATTGAATTTATCACTAATAAATCCTTTGAGACCCTTTAAATGTGTCAAACCCTCCCCCCAAAGTTAAAAGACTATAAACATGACTACTTTATAGTTGATTCAAATCATTAAAATTACTGTTTTCTTTTGTAATGTTCCCCCATGCTAGCACTATCTGTGTCATCTTTGCCATTGGTAGTCTGCAGCATTTTAGCTGAATTTAAATGATAAATTCAAGCCAAAATCTTGTTTCTTAATTTTCCATAGAGTGTTCTGAACACTAGCCCTGACAAGACTTTTAAAATTTGTGATTGCCTTCTTTATTCAGAAACAAGTGACCGTGCAACTGCACACACTGAGCATAAGTGTCCTCCTAGTTTTACTGGTGCTATGATTTTTGGGTGCATGGGCTTTAATTCAAGACACAAGTGGGGTGTTCACACTTTGATGTTCCTCAAGTACAAAATGCACATTGAAAAGTTCAAGCTGCATGCAAAGCATAAACAGTGACTTAATATTGAACAGAATGTATTTGGAGCCCCGAAATAGTGAGCTCTAGAGGAAACTAATCTTAGAGAAACCATTTGCAAATAGTGCTCAAGAAGTTCTTGCCTCATTTAGCACAATTAAGATCCTAATTTATTGAGATATTCAGTCCATAGAACTGAAACTGGGTGGTCACACTCAAGGGTTGAGCAGGAGTGAGAGGAGGGAATGGACTGGCATAGAAACAAGGGGATAAGATAAAGGAAGAATATGGCATATCTGAACACTCCATACCATGCAGGTCGAATGAATGGGTTCTATGTCTGATAGTCAAACCACTTTCATCAGTTACTGAGGTTAATCAAATGAGCTGGGAATGCCATGTGTGTAGTTCGTCCCTTATCAAACCCTTACTTAAAAATGTTTTATCCGAGGCTCACTCCTTTCTCCAAGATTATTTGTATTATTAAACACCACCAGGGGTCTGCAGGACAGCCTTTTAGGATACCCAGTTTTCCCTACAATACTGATTAGTAACATCTCCCAAGTTTAACAATATTTAGCTTAAAGCTCGACAAGGTTAAATGAAACTGATAAAGCTAAGTTTAAGAAAGACTAAAAAAGTACTACCAGAAGAGAAATCAACTTCACAAAATGCTGTGGTCTCCTTGGTAAAGGATACCCAATGGAACTTTTGAGTCAGTTCTCATCATTGGCACTCTTTTTGGCTTCTCAAATTTGATATCCAAAATGTCCACGGCGACAAATGTTAATTTCTAGACATATGCTGTGGAATACCTTAGGCTCTTAAGGTCTCGGTGCTTATTTCTGTATCAAAATGAACGATATCAGGAGAGGAAGAACAAATCCAAGAAAGCTGCAGTAGAAACATTTCTGTCATTTTAAACATGAAGATTTCCCTGAGTATTTCACCTGCTTAGCTGCCTGCACTGCCTCTCCCCTGAATGCTCTTTTTCTTTACCCTCTGTAACATCAACAGCCAAACATGGACTATAGCTGGCTTTGCCACCAGACATCAGTGTCATGGTAAAAAATCCAGGGGACCAAACTTTCCCAGGGTGACTGTCCAGATGACATTACATCCTCCCACTGATACAAAAGTGAACTGGAAAACTGAATATGGAATGAATTTCCATGTTTTAGACACTTCTGCAGGAGTGTCAAACCAAATGTATCCATTCATGGTCTCACACATATCTCCGATTCTCTCAGACCACACTCACTCACTCACTCACTCACTCACTCACTCACTCACTCACTCACTCACTCACTCACTCACTCACATTTAGAAACTGAGCCCAGTAACTACTGTAAAACAAAGCTATTTTTTTCTTGTCAGACAGGAAGAGAACAAATTGCTATTCCTGTTTGTAAACATTCCACAGGAACTGATGTACTCTGCTAACACTGGTTAGGTACTGGACTAAGTTAAATTCTGCTCTTATTTATGATAAGATAAATCTAGAACAACCTTCTGTAGGTCAGTACAATTACTACTGCACAAATAACTGAGCTGAGACTCTATCTAACAACTGAAAGGGAAATGTGTGCCTCTGTAACTTCCACCAAGCAGAACACAGTTGTTTAAACTCCTCCACCAGCCTGAGTAAGAGAATTGCTAGTTTACTAGGAAAAGTCAAATGGATTTACAATAACACATAGGTCTCTTTGAAGAAAACTACAGGAGTTTATATCCAGAAACCATAATTAGGAGTTAAAATACCATGGTAGAAACCATCTTCATGGAAAAGTAAGTAGTCTTCTTTACACTAAACAAGATAAGTCTCTGAATCTCCAGAGGCCTACCTATCAAACACACTGAAGTATTAGAGTGAGAGCCTTTTGTATTAACCCTTTGATGACTGAAGAAAAGAAATCCCGTTTGTAGCAGGTGATAAAAACAAAATGCCCTGTTCTGGGTTTGCTGTGTGATTAGCACAAGAAGTCTGGAGACCAACCCCAAATTTGTATTTTTTGTGCCACTGCAAAACAAGTAGTAATGACAACAGTCAGTGAATTGCTGGGACATACACAGCTGTAATTAAACAAAACATCCCTCTGTTCTAACTTAGCTCTCCTTTAATACAGAGAATGATAACTTGGGTTTAAGATATTCCAGTGACTTAAGGTATTAAGGCCAGAAGTTAGGAAAAAAGAGCTCCTAACAATGCAGAACTTTGGTGGTCATAATGAGATTGTCAAGAAAACAATAAAAAGCAAAGATGTGAAGAATCTTTTCAGTGACAGAATGATTCCCATAAAAACTGACGGCTGTTGACTTGTATAAACTAAGCATGTGGGGCCAAATACTGCAAAGTACTGTGGCTACTGGCAAGATTAAAGCTGTCCACAATCAATAGGCAACTGGAAGGATAACAGCTGACAGAACCATGGTCCAGACTCAAATGCAGGAATTCTTAACCCTACAATGCAACAGGCCAGTGTGACACAAAGCCACTTAGTGTTTGAAGTATTATGTACTTAGGGAGAAGAAAGTGGCATGTTAAAGGGTCTCTTTATATAAAAATTGTATCTAATATGCACAAATTACAGTACATTTCCTCATCTGAAGATACAGTGGATGGGGGCAGCATCCAGAGTAACACAAGTTCCAGCCCCACTGTTCTCTGCACTGACTTGTTAAATATGGAAGCTTGTTGGTGATGAAACCAGGAGAAAGCTGAGTTATCTACAGGAGCAAAAACTCCTGTGGGAGGTGGGTGAACCTTGTCTTGATATTCTGTTAAACAGATGTCCTCAGTCATTTGTCTACTTCCTCATGAAGTGCTTGGTAGGGTTCCTCTACCTTAGGTCATGAACACGTTCTGTCATCAAAACTGAATGCAGGGAGGTATTTTCCTTCCATGTTTTATAGACAATGCAAAATTACATTTCTCAACCTAGATCTTCACTCTCCCTGCTTCACTGAACTTTGTCATGTCTCTAACTGGACTAGACATAATATCTTGGCTTACAAAACTCTTGGCCTGCTGCAGATCACATTAAACTGAGTTATGGAATGTATTTTGGAGGCAGTGACAATAAAAATAAGACTTTCAAATGACCTTTTAGGTTCTTCAAGCAATTTTTAAAAAAATTGCTAAAGAAACATAACATAGAGAGAAAATAACTTTTACTCTTGTCACAAGCAAAGCCTGCTGAGATCCCATAACCAAGAAACTAAATGTTGTTTTTCTGGGGTTAGAGGGTATGATATTCTTTGTTAATCATGAAATCTAGAATTTTAGTTGATATCCTGGCAGGATGCAGTGTGCTTATGATGAACTCAATGAATTTGACTCTGCCTGTTGGGTCAAAATCTACACAGATATACAGCCCTCACACTACACGGGAAAAGTTTTATAAAAGAGTAATTCCCTAAGCATAGCTTTGTCAGAGAATATAATTATCTAGGGTTTGGTTGTTTTCTTAAAGAGCAAATAGCACTTCTAATTTCCTCTCTCCCTACCTTTTTTAAAAGATTCAACAAACAGTAAAGCTCAGTCTGGCTGGCGCCATTTATTCTTGAATTTGCAATGGCTTTTGGCATGTCTGTCTATATTTGTGTGAGTCACTCCTAAGGCAGAGTAGATATGACCATTCTTCTGCTCAGGCAGTCACAGAATGAGTGCCATTCCTGTACAAAGACATGGCAGCCACAGAACTTTCCCTTAGTCCCAGATACAAAGGTAATGCAGCTGCAAGTTGCTGATTTGGAACGAAGAAAATTCCATGTTGCTGTAAATTACACAGTGAGACCAGCAGGAAGGGCAGATTATAAGAGACAATACAGGCCAGCTCCATCATCTCATTTCATTTAATGTATCCTAGGGTTTTTTCCTGTTACCTATCCACATCCAGCTTGCACACTTTGTCTATGTTCTCATATATTTACATTGAACATATTGTCTTGGGCTTTACTACATTGAGTCCAGCAATGGCAATCTGTAACTCAAAAGTTCAATCCAGACAGTCTTGCTCATATTTTATTTTATTCCTTGTCATATTTTTATGCCACTGTCTATATAGGTTATGTTTAATTATGCATATATCATTGCTTAATACGAGTAGGCCTAAATGCTTAATAGAAATACTATAACATTATGTGTAGAGATTTTCTTACAGAGACTTGTGGGTGAATTTTTGGAGTATATCACATACTTCTCTGAAGAAGTACAGACAACTGAAATGTGGTCTTTGTCTGGATCAGCCACATAGAAAGCTCCCGGAACCAACGCGTTATTACGTATTATTCTGCAGATTTGTTTTGAGTCCTGCCAACACTTCATAGATGGCACAAGTCTCTCCTAACAAGACATTTTGTAGTTCACAACCACCTCTGGGTGTGACTTATGGTGGCTGTGACATAAAGAGGAGTCTAGCAGTGGGAATGGACAAACTGGCATTTCTTAAGGAAAGCTAAACTTGTTTTTCATCTCCAGGTGGCTTATGTTATAGGGGACAAAAAGTAACACTGCTTTAGAGAACCTGGGCTGCATGAAGAGCATACGGGTTTTCGAAGTAATATTTAACATGTAGTTGAAACTTAAAGTTTCCAACTTTATGTATTTCATAGATCATCATTTCCACAGTCCCAACAGTAGAGCAGAAAAGATTTAACTCCTTCCTTGAAAGCCTTCTGTGACAAAATCCCCTTAATTTTCAGGATTCAAGTGAATTCCACTATAAAGAGTTACTACTAAAAGCAAGCCTGCTGCCACCTCTTTCATAATTTCTCCCACTTAACTTCACCAGTCAGAAGTGATTCCACGAACAACAGGTAAAGCATCAAGAGCATGAAGCTCACCAACAACCAAGTCTGCATGACCGAGTACATAGTGAGTCATGACTGAGTCACTACACACTATTTTCAAACCCAGACTATGCATTAACAATGCACAGGTTGGAAAAAGGCAGGAGACGGGATACAAAAAGTAAACCATTGACCGTAAGTGTTTAAGGCCTGCAGCCTTTACATTTCATTTAGCTGAGGTGGTGCTAAGGCATGGGTTGAACTCAGTGGTCTTGAAGGTCTCTTCCAACCTAGTGATTCTGTGATTTAGAATTTTAAAATGACCCACTAAGGGGGTTTATCAGGCTCTAAACACAGCGATGTCTCTTGGAGAGTGACTTGGCAGAGGAGTGTGGCCGAGTTTGAGCACCTGGGCTCTGCAGAATGCAAATTAATTATCCCCATTAGGAATCCACTCTGGGGAATAAAGCAGTAAAAAGCATCATCTCTATAAGTCCATCAGATGAAAAATAATTGTGATCAAAACAATCTTGTAATTACACTAATCAGGTTGTGTTATTCTGTGTAGAGAAAGCCATATATATACTTATATATATTATTTCTTGGCCATAGTGCTGGGGCAAGATAAATGCAAAATAGCTTTTTGTGGAACGTTTTTGTTCATCTTCTAAGAGAGACTTCCCTGCAAACACTTCTGACACTCGCGTCCAAGGAAATCCCTGCCTTCCCAGCTCCTCCTGCTAATCTCCTTGGTGGCAGCAGAGGGCTCCCTTTGGCAGCTGTGGCAGCGCCACGCTCTGGAAAGCCACACAGCAGATGGGTTTGTTGCCGCACTTCTTTTGTAACGCAGTGTGGAAAGCTGCCCTGTGCTTCTCTGCCTTCTCTCGTTCTCAGATGAAGTGCTTTCTAGAAGAACTCGGTGATTTTGTCAGCCAGCAACTCACTGCCGCCGAGTTCTTACTAGGATGCTGAAAGTCAACATCTTTCAGGAAGGAAGGATGATACAAATAAGGAATAAATTACTGACAGGAGATAAATTTGCAAGTTACTTTAATACAGAAAACATGCAAACAAAATACTTCTCAACTTTGGACTAATGGTGTGCCACTCAACTATCCATATTTTTTAAATACTTAAAACTTACGTATCCTACTTTTGGGAATGAATCCTGTGGCAAGAATTCAAAAGCCTTTACCTTAAAAATACATCACTTAAAATGAAATCAGAGGGCAACGTAGATCAATTCACTGATGCAGTGAATAGCAAACTGGCAGAAATGAAAACAACAATTTGTATCTCCTGTAAGATGCAAACAAATGGAGTAAAGTTATTTTTTATTCCTACAGAACTACAGTTGAAAAAGTAGCAAAACTATGTACCATAATGGAAACATTTATATAGAAAATGTCAATGCCAATATGCAGTGGGCAGGGAACAGGAATGGCTTTATTTCCTACATATAATACTGACAGCACTTGCTCTGTATCAGCTGCTCGTCTCCTGCCAGTTTCCCCCACATTACCTTCAGTCTGCTCTCTCCTGAAATTAAGGCAGTGCCACTTGGCCAGGAAGAGATGGCAAGAGAGATGCCAGCACTTGTAAATCCTTGTCTAGAAGCCCATGGGAAGTTGCATTTGGTTCTCCCAGTGTTGGAGACACAGGACAAGGATGGTCTGCCTGTGCTGTCAGGTCCTGGGGGGACACTGGCTTCACCTGGATGGACATTTTGTCCCACGAGGTGACAGCCACTCTAAAACCACCTGGGACTACCCAGCATAGCAGCAGTTTTCTCCCTGTTCCTACAACATGTACTTGTGAATGTCTGTGTAGTGTTCATGTCCCTCTTCTCCCCGTGAAGTGAAATAAACAAGGATAAAATATATTTTATAGTTTTTACAGACATTGCATATTTAATTCTGACTTAACACATCAATGCAATGACTTCTCACCCCTTCCTCAACTGCTGTATTACAACAATGCTGCCCAGTTTTGAGCAAATACAATCTACAGCATCTCTAATAGTGGTACAGGCATCCAAGGTAAAGTTAAGGAATGTACATATTGGTGCACGCTGGGTTAATTTGATATCTGACTTCTTAAAAAAAAAAAAAAAACAACAAACCTTTTTCAAGCAGAAAGTTTGAGGCTAGGAGCCCCAAAAGAAAGAATTTCTATCAGAATGAAACTCATTCTAGAAATGACTCACAGATTCCTCTAAAATAGTGAGTAGAAAATGAATTTAAGCCTCTTTTACAAGCAATTTTTTAAACTAGATATTTAAACCAGCCTTCAAAAACCCTTTTGTTTTGAAGCCTACATGATGTAGAACTGTACAGGATGATTGCAAATTTCCTCTACAGTGCTAGGACCAGGCAAACACTCTTGAACACACCCTGAGGTACGAGAGATACAATTTGAAACTCATGAAGACTGCCAACAAAATATACAGGTACTATACATTTGAACATACAGAAAGTAGAATGTCTACCCCTGTCTGTCAAGATCAGATATCTTAAAAGAAAGCTATTAAAAAACCCCATAATACACATTGTAAAGCAGAAACTGAACGTTCATAAATAAATGTGTGCCAACTTAGAAATGGTATTAATATTGACAATCACAATCATGTATGTTACCAATTACAACGGACAAAACAGAAAATATGGAACCAGCTATTCAGCCTCAAGATTTAAATATATTTATAACTATCAAAACTCATGGTAAGTCCTATGGGTTATGCAGCTAATAAATAATGGTTGTGCAACATAATGGCAGGTATGGTGTTACTTAGTTAAAGGTTGGACGTGATGAACTTGGAGATCTTTTCCAACCTGAACGATTCTGTGTTTCTATGATTCTACCTCTCCTGTTTGTTCTCCTACAGCTTTTGATGTTGGCCTCTGGCACAGATGAGATATGGGACTACAGAGACCTCACCCTGATCAGATACATCAATTTCTACAGCTTACTGCGGTTGACTGTACTTATTATTAATTCATTAACTATTATTAATAATTTAAATTTATTGGTTTTGTTTTTATTTATTGTAGATCATGGAGTTTAGTTCTCCTATTTTTGCAAAGATCTTGCCATCCTAAGGATGGAAGAATGTATTACTTACAAGGCATCCAAGACACAAGCTATCTTGGCATCCAATGGAGATAACCTTCCTGCTGCCAGAGCTCTAAGTGCTTTATCACACATTCTGTTTTCATTCAATAATTACATTTTTATTAACCGGGTATTGACCTCTTGAAGGCTCAGTACTTTGTGTAGGAACAAACAGACTTTGATACTGAATACCATCAGTCATACATTTACTTTTTCTAAATGCAAAGAATGGTTCCTAAATATGCATCACTAACTAGATTACTCTGCCCTGTACTCTAACTCCTGATAGGATCCAGCTACTCAAATCCTAAATAATTAATTGCAAATTCTAAGTGAAGTTGTTTGCCTTTAAAGCATTTTATATAGTCTTTCTTCTTGCAAGGTTTTAGTTTTTTTAAAAGTATAATTTCCATTAACTCCTGCTTTTAGTCAGGCTATAAATACCAGAAGAACAGTCTCCCTCCTGGTATTTTGGCACTTCTGTACATTTTCAAAGCCAGAAAAAGTAAGTGGAGAGACATGAACTGAAAAATAATGAAAATAACAAAGAAAATATGAAGAAAAAGTTAAATAATGCACCCTATGAATGCTCAACAAAAACCACACGCCTTTGGATTCAAACAGTGTCCCATGTAGTATTTTGTTTGATTACAAACATGTTTATTCCAAAGCAGCACTGCATGTGGTACTAAAACTTGTCTAAAGCTGGTCTCCATGCCTGGTCCTTTGGCAGAGTTCTTTCCCACATTTTAGCACCTGATGACAGCAGGCTGAGTCCTATTTCACTTTTACAGTATGAAATACCTGACCTAGGATGTTCTGTAGTTAAATTTAATCCACCAGCCCTGAGTTTATTTGTCTCGGATTCAGGTAAACTTGACTCAATTCCTATCTCCACCTACTCGGGTGCTGCCTCAGACCCATTTCTGCATCATGACTGTAAGAATTTTTTACTCCCTGCAAGCCATTATACAAATAAATCAATAAATCCTTATGAGATGTTTCCATACCTCAAGGGTCTCTCACAGGGTGTATTATTAGGCTAGCACATGATTTCAAAGCCTGATAAAAGAATAAGGCATTATCCTGTCTCTCTTTTTTAAACATCACAAATCAGTTTGATCAAGTTATCTCACTCGAATATTAGATTAAATTGTGATTCAATTATTATGTGTTCCAAACCCTCTTCTCTAACTCAAATCTAAAGCAGATTTCCAATTTTAATATAATCTAAGAGTAATAGGAGTGTGCACACACACAGAGACACTCTGAGATAAAGCACTGTGTGGGAAAACAAGGCTCTCACTCTGTGCCATCCCCAGGCAGTGTCTCCAGCAGCATCTGATAAAACCATCACTGTGCTACTCATCATCAAATACCAGTCCCACCCAGGCCCTGCATAATAGTTCATCATCCAGGGTCAGATGAAGATCTAGATGCAAAAACTGCTGAATAGTCAAGCAATCTTTAAAGAGCTATTTCCTTAGAAATATATAACCCTGCTTAGCTCAGAATTCACAAGTGTTGCCCTGCATATATGACAGAATTAGTGCAAATATCTTCCATATGCTTATTCATGTTTAATAATAAACTGGAGTTTGATTTTTCCTCATGCTGACTCATAGGAATTATATCATTCTCCTGAGACAGAGCCATCCAGTTCAATGAGACCAACACAGAGATGGCACCTCAGCAAGAGTCTAATCCTGAGAAGACTGATTTTCTGTTAAGGGATCTGTATTAAAATAGACAGCCAGGACAATAAAGAAAACAGTAGTATATTCCTA
This sequence comes from Pachycephala philippinensis, assembly GCA_013397055.1. Lineage (NCBI taxonomy): Eukaryota > Metazoa > Chordata > Aves > Passeriformes > Pachycephala > Pachycephala philippinensis. Next base: position 743,009 of record VWZT01012161.1, read on the forward strand.
TTTGCTATTATAGAGTTTTGGGGGGGCTCTCTAATTAAATATACTTAAGTAAAAATTGTATCTGATGGATAATACAGCTAGTCTTTATGAAGTTGGGAATATCAATTAGAGTGATTCTTAAAACTTCCTTATCCCAACTTTCCCTTGCACTCATTGTTTGTTATGGCACCATTTGTGAAGGCTTTCCTAAACTTATAGGAGAACCAGACAAACTTAATTATATTATCTTTATTTCATTGCTATGTTGAACAGCTCCCTACAATGTTGTAGAAAACCTTCTCACAGAAAGCTGCCCTCAGACTTCAAGAACAGAAACAGTATATTTTCAACTTAATTTAATGCTTAATTTTTATGCTTTTAAAACATGCTGAACTGACATCTCTGGTGGCTGGGGTCTGTTTTTTACACACAGAATATAAACATAAAAGAAAAAAAAAAACCAGCAAAAGCTTCCCATGGGAACTTGCTTTGAAGCTTTTTCTGAACGGTTACCTCGAGGGGGTGACAGAGCATTTCAGTTTCTGTGGCTCATTCAGTCCTGTGGCTTTCTGACAAACAAATACAACTGCATCGCTATTTTCTCAGATATAATGCCACTCTAGGATAACTGGTAGGCAGGTCACTGAACACCTGCTGTAAGGCAGTGACTTCCAGTTGGTTACTGTACTTCTAAATGACAAATTTTATCCTGAAAATCTTCCACCATGTAAAGGTCTAGCACAGAATCTCTCTCTTCAGATAATCACAGGAACTCAGTTGTTATGCACTTACCATGTACCTTAGATTTCTGTAATTCACTTCAGCTCCCAGTGAATTCCTAGTCATATTTTGATTTATCAGTGACCCTCCCTATCTTGATACAGATACAGACATTTCCATCTGTCTTTTGTTGGATGACTCCCTGCCTTATTCCTCCTCCCATTTTATAGTTCTGACAATTACCCTGAGATTTCAAACTCTTCTGCACCATGATGCCCTAACCAAGCTCTCTGCATGCCAGATACGGTCACACTGCTCAATGACCACAAAAGGTAAAATGCTTCAAATGAACATGTCAAGATGTCTCATTTTCCCATAGCAACTACTTCCTGAATTTAACATAACCTTTTCCATAAACCTATTTCTGTTTTACCCTAGCTATAAATGACTTGAGTAATTAGGTTTCTTTTCTGTTTTG